>CAEGAE010000257.1:0-101363 GCA_903067095.1 Girardinus metallicus
TATATATATATATATATATATATATATATAACATTATCATCTAACTACACAATTTTAGAAATCAGACACTGTTCTCCTTTACTCTTCCAATGGACAGTCCTAACGCCCCAGGTCAACTCTCCATTTGCACGGTTTACAACAGTCATCCTATAGTTTTCAACTTAGTGACTTTTTCGCTATATTTTGCACACAGACACAAAAATTCAGCAAGTCAGGTTTTCTAAAGATCGGTGATTGGCCAAAGAAATTGCAATTGGTGCACTGCTGCTTTCTTTTTAAAATAGCAATTTTTCTGTAGAACAGTTGATAACTGTAATCAATGTGAAGACCATTACCAAATGTCTACATATTAGACAGAACATTCCTAAGAAAGAAAAATTGGACAATATTGTCTATTCATCTATACATATTGTATTTATTTATCCTTCATTTCTATCTTTTTTCATCTGTCTCACTCCCTCTTTCAATTTTTATCAATTGAATGTTTCTCTCTTATTATCAGGTTTGTTTCCTTACCGAGCTCAGATAGTCAGGGTGAGTATTTCCTCTCTCACAGCCAAAACTTTTATTCAATGACTGGGTTTGTCTGCGTGTCAGACCTGAGTTAATTTGTACACTTGGCGTTTCGCAACATGTGCTAATAGGGGAGTTCCTCCCGCCACTGCTAGCTGGAGGCTAATGTTAGTTCCGCTTTTTAAAGATCACATTAAGCACGAGTGAGCAGAGCGGTCACATTACTTTTCTGTGACTTTCGCTGTTTACTTGCTCTTTAAATCGTTCTGTTGCATTTTTCCAGTCACTGAAACCCCTTCAAATCATCGCTGACTTTTAGCATCGTTGAAAATACAAAACACAGAATAAATGGATGGAGGATAAATCAGCCTGCGTTGGGATGTACTCACCACTTGGAGCTGGCTTTCAAAGCATGATCTGGAGACATTTCAGATTTTTTGTAAACCTGTTCCGATGCTTTAAACTTAACATCCATATTTTGACAGTGTTGAGAATTAAATGAATGTAAAAGCCCCCGGCTCAATTTAATTCTCACATGTCCCTGGGTTCAAGCTGGATCCCACATGTCAGGAGTTGGATCACACAAACGGACGCACATCGCTGTTCGACTTCGACAATCAGACAATTTATTAGACAATGGACAACATAACACGACAACATAAGACTCACACGATGCATCGTACAACAGATAAGACATAGACAAATACTCACGCAACAACAAACATTTAGAGAGAAAATCACCTCCCGAGAACCTCCTTGTTCTGACTCTTCATTTGTTGCGCCTCCTGTTTTGTATCGAAGAGAACGGGTCCCCTGGGCTGTATGTAAATTAGGGGAGTGCCTCTAGTGAAGAGGAGGCTATCAGATTTACGACTTTTCTTAACATTCCTGAGTGAGACAGAGTTTTATGACTTTCCCCAAATCGCTAATCTAAACACATGAAGGGCCAGAGTGTTTTCTTTACAGGACTGAGAGGCTCCCAGATGCCTCAGTAGATGTGTTTAGACTCTATATTTTGAACCTAGAATACTTACAGATTAGATTACTTTCAATGATTTAATGCTGGTATGTTTAAAGAAAAGTATCCCACTGATCAAATTATATTAATTGAAGCCTGAGTATAGTTTTAACCTATACAAAACAATGTTATTTTTGTCTAACATTTTAAGCATGTAATATGAGTTTATAAGTAACATTAAAACTAGCATAATAAGATAATATTTTCCAACAATCTCCATAAAAAATACAGTGGGGAAAAAGTATTTAGTCAGCCACCAACTGTGCCACTTCGACCACTTAAAAAGTTGAGAGGCCTGTAATGGACATCATTTTGTCTCAACTATTTTGAGACATTTTGTCTCAAAATAGTTGGAAGTTAGAAAATCATTTTATAAATTTTTAAGAATTTATTTGCAAATAAGGTGGAAAATAAGTATTTGTTCAATAACAAAAGTTCATGTCAATACTTTGTAATATATCTGTCAGGTTCAAAACACCTTAGACATTATAAACACACTGAAACAGAGAAGAAACAAGAGAGTAAATAACTTTGTACTCGCGAGGAGAGCAGCAGGAGACCAGCTTAGTTACAATCTCCTACCTGCTCTAACCTGGTTCCGCTGCTTCCTCTCTTTTTATTAGGATATTCCCTAGTTACATCAGAGCTGCAGCCTCTAACGGGTCGGGGCACACAGACTACAGCTCAGTACCTTTCACACTTTGGTGTGTGTCTTATCTAAAGCAAAATAGTTTCAGTTGGCCTCCCTGCTCATCCGCTCTGGGCCCCAGCCTTCCTACTCCTCCGATGGTTCCAGGTGCAAGGTCACTTGCACAGAATACTCCAACTACGATGTTTCTGTAGAAGAAAAGACTCTTCACATAGTTCAAACATAGATCACTACACACATCTATTAAGTAAGTTAAAACCTAAATACCAAGATGCACTTAATATAAAACACAATAGTAATATAAAGAATAAAAGTAATGTTAGTTATGCATGATAAATTATATACATTTACCCCAACAGTATGTTTTTCATGTTGCAACTAAGTAAAAACTGTTTTGTTGTATTTGCATAAAAGTTCTAAAACAAATAGCAGTACTGGTACAACAAGCTGATATTAGCCAGTTAGGTGAGCTGTCTGCTCAGCATGTAATGAGGTAATTCACTTTCTTTTTTTTTTATGTTTGATTTGATGTAAAACTTTCAGATTTTCTTACTTCTAACATTGTTACTTTTGAATGCCAGTTTTATTTTATGGCCCAATTGGGAGTCTTAGTTTTGAAATTTAATGAATTGCTTTATTTCATATTGTCATCTTCCTAAAAATAATGGCATACAAGTTTTTTTTTTGTTGTTGTTTTTTTTTGTTTGTTTTTTTTTTGTTGGTAAAAGTGATTTTGGCAACAAACAAAAAAATCACGTTTAGCAAAAAAAAATGACTGTCCTTATTTTAGGAAAGTGATGATGTGAAACTTCTAATTGTTTTTGTCACACGATTTCTGACACAAATGTCTGTTTTGTTTGTTTCAGAGAAAAGAAGCAGAAAATTCAGGACATCAAGAACAATATTAAAGAGGCTATTGAGGTAAGTGGCTCGTTGAACAACTTTTCTGTCTGTCTTCTCTTCAGCATTTAAAAGTCTTGTTATAATCTGATGTTTTATTTTCTTTTTGTTTTTTCATTCTGGATTTGTGTGCTTGTGACAGACCATAGTAACAGCCATGAGCACACTGACACCACCAGTGCAGCTGGCCTGTCCGGAGAACCAGTACAGGATCGAATATGTTCTCAACCTCGTCAACCAGAAAGACTTTGACTTTCCATCGGTGAGTTGCACAGTGACGTTTGCACCCACTACCGGGATATTCTCCTGACACAAATATCTTTTATTTATCTCCCTCTTGTTTTGGCCGAGTTGATATCGAGATATGTTTTACATAGTAGCAGGGCTGTCGCTTATATGGTGCATTTACTCGTCAGAGAAATATTGGATTATTGAGCTTCTATCACATAGTGCTGTCCTCCTTCTTCACACCTGGATCAAATGAATGTCTCCTTATTGAATGACTGCTGATGTGGAAATTCAGTCATTGGTTTGGAATTAACTGGTCTGAGGCAACATCAGGATAAAAGTTTAACATTTTTCATTGCGTTTTTGTTAACGGTTCTTATTGTTAGCTTTTTAGTACTGCAGTGTTGTGATGTAAAAAAGAAATATATATATATATATATATATATATATAAGTTTTATATATATATATATATATATATATATAAAACTTCTGCGGCTTTAGTCGTCGTGCAACTGATCAATTCACCTACAATGTTATCAAATATTTCATCTCCAGAGGTTAGTAGTAACCTTCTGTTTGTAGAAGCCACAGGTATCAGCTGTGTTTGTGTTTTAGTCCCAGTTCCCCAGCTGACAGTCCCATAGCATAGGTGTTGAGTGGAGGCAGTCAGTCGCTGCCCCTTGAGGTCGACACCACAGGTAGTTTCTGTTACTCCCAGTGGGCTTTTGCCATTAACTAATTATTCAGCCTAAAGGCCTAACTTGAGCCACCTTTGGGGACAAACTTAATTCAATGTACAATCTCACCTCGCAGTGAAACAGGAGTGTTTGTGTTACAACCACAGGAGAGATGTGTCTGCAAACCTTTTTGTTGTCAAACTTGAAGTTTTATAGTGTCAGAGCGCTGTGGGTTACTTGGAATTTGTTTGCCGCCTGTCAGCAGACGAGCCTTGTTGCTTTCGTCCCCGTCTCATTTATTGTTGTTTAGTGTTTTTTTACAGTATTAATACTTTCAAGGGCCCATAAGATATTTTAATTTAATATAACAGTCCGCTGTGAAATGGGCGCAAAGAGGATTGTAGAGTTTCCTTTAGTCTTTTGGATGCATGCATGTTCTGATCTTGACTGTCTGAACATAAGACGCCCTCGTGTTTTTATGTATTCATTCTGTTCTGTAATTTAACCACAGACCTTGAGTGAATGTACAACTTTGTTTTATTTTGGTTAAAAAGAAAACATTGTGTACAATATTACCCTGCAGGAGTGGACTGAAGCAAGGCTTCATAATATTCGGAAACCATCTGCATGTTTTGTTTCTGCTGAATACAGCATTGGCAGTATTGTGATTAAGCCACATTCTCTTGCCAATTTAGTTTTTCCCCATCGTCATAGTGTCCAAACTTTCTTCATGATCTTTAGCATCTCAGCCACTAAAATCTACATCAGATGTGCATCCAAGACACTGAAAGTTCCTGCAAACAGCCAAATATATTATTGAAGTTCAACTCACTCCAAATATTTTGGTGAATTGCAACTGTTGAAATTCAAAATGATAGTGCTGCCACACACTGAAGCTGAGGCTTATCTGTTCACATTTGTTGCAGTCGACAAATTAAGAAAACACGAAACTGTGATATGTCTTATTCTAACAACCTTTTTAAGTTGATTTTACAGCAATTGAATAATTTTTTATTCTTTAAATAGGCCATTCCAAATTTTGTATTTTGTTTTTATCTGTTTTTGTTTTTTTTTTTGTTTTTTTTTTGAGCCATTAAGACACGGACTTACCTCTGTGCTTTGGATAATTGTCTTGCTGCAAAACCCAACTGCATTTGAGCTTGGGCTCACAAACTGATGGTCGGACTTTCACCACCACCGTGTTTGACTGTCATGCTCTTCTGAATTGATTTTAGGTTTAATGAAGATGCAACAGGAAGCACGCCTTCTGAAAATGTCCACTTTTCCCTACCCTCGGCTCACAAAATATTTTCCCAAAAGTCTTAGATTGACTTCTGACCATCTCATATTTATTGGTAAATACGAGATGGATCTTTTTGGTCTATTTGGCCGGCGGTGGTTTTAACCTTAAGCTGGCCATTTTATCTGAGACTTTCTCTTATTGTTGAATCATAAATGCTGACCATAAACCAGACAAGTGAGGCCTGCAGAGCTTCAGATGATAGTTCTTTGGCGTCTGCTTGGATGAGTTTGTTGATGTGCTTTTAGAGTAGTTTTGGCAGGTGAGCCGCACCTGGGAAGGTTCACCAATGTTCCAAATGGACAATTATCCATTTGTGGATAATTGTCTTTACTGTTTACTGGGATCTTGTAGTTTTAGAAGTAAGTTTATAACATCTTACAATCTAGTAGATGTCAGCACCACAGGTAGTTAAAAATCTGTCCACATGTTTGTTGCGTGTCGAGATTGTTAAACCTACTTCATGTCGCCAGAGAGGTCCTTTGGGATTTCTTGATTCTAAAGCTCCTTTAAAACTGCTGAAGGTCCAACATTTCCTCGTTCATGTTCTTCCTTTGAGTTTTTGCGCTGCGGTTTCCAAAATTGTTATTCCAGTAAATCATATTTAAGTCAAAACTATGTTCACCAGACATTATGATTTATGATTTTCCTTGACATGAAGGCATTGAGTTCTTGCACTGATACTGGGTGATATACAACTGATAAGCCGATTGTGGTTTGTTTTAGTTTTTTTCTGTTTACCCACTTCCCAGTCTGTTGCTGCTACGCTGAGCAGTTAGGAGGCAATTATTTATTGCCGTTCATCATCGGTTGTCGTTTGGCGTTACTTGTTTGGTCGGTTGACTTGTTTTTGACGAACGCTGCATAGTTTCCAACTTACAAAACAGGATGGCGAAAGTGTGTTTTGCATCTCACTGGAATTTATATTGAGGATTGTGTGTGGGCGCGCTGAGAGAGTTATGCGTGTGTGTAACATCATCCCATTGAGTTACTTATTGTCATAGTTCAATAGTGCAGCTATAGAGGGAAATGTTTGAATTTCCCTCTATAGCTGGTCGAATCTTATGATTCGACCAGCTTGGATTGGTCGAATCATAAGAGCTGGGATTACGTGGCAGCGTGGTTCCATCAGATTATATGTCTACAATCAAAACGTTTTGTACAGAAACTAATCATTACAGGGCAGTTTAGATGTGGCTGCTAATGGGGATATGAGAGCAACATGTTTACTGCTGCGTTCATTGTATTTGTAAATCTGAGATGATTCAACCTTGAACCAGATTGCTGAACAACAGAAAAAGCTTTAAATAACTTGGACAGACATGAAGTCCCTTTGTTTTCTGTTGTCCTTTGATTGCTTTTTTGACTGATTACTGGCAGAATGATACATGGGGTCATCTGCTTGCACATTATACAAAATATTTATGATGAGAAACAGCATCATAATGTAATCCACTATTTTTTTATTTTTGTTTTTATTTAGTTATTTTTGCTTTTTCTTTTTACCTACGGTTGCACAAAGAAGATTTAGGATTTGCTACATTTTTGTTGAATGTTTTAATGTTCTGCCTCCAGCAGATTCCGTACTAACAGGCTAAATATACTGTTTTATGTTCTGTACCATAGCCCAATCAGAAATGTATTAGTATATTAATATTGCACCAATTGATATGTTAAATCATGATATATTCTCAATAGATTTGTGTCACCGTGGCGTGAAATAGAAATAAGAAATATTATTTGACTTCTTTTTATTATTTAATTCATCATGTAAGGAACAAAAACAGGAAAAAGACTGCAATTTCTTTGATTTATTCTGTTGTAGAACCCTAAAAGTGCATTATTGCACAAAAGACACAATGGTTGTTTTTTTTGTTTTTTTTTTACATATTAGTATTAAATATATTAGTAGCCAAAGTAGCCATCAGCATTGTAGAGCCTGAAGTCCTTCACAAAGTCCTGGCAAATTTTGATTCAAAATCAGTTTCAATCAACCAAGAAGTGTGTTTCCGAGAGCTTAGCAGCACATTGTTACAAATTGTAAAAAGCAATGTTTAAAAATGCTTTTTTTTTTCTTCATGAAGTAAATGCTCAAGGAGAAGACAGGGAGTGCTAGTAGTTTGCTTGAAAACGATGTCCGGCCTTGTTGTAATATTTTTCCACCTCTACTTACAAGACAAAATTGTGTGCTGCATTCATTCAGGTTAGACTTCACCGGAAGAAAAGCCGATTTGTTGATTTAGCTCAAAGGAGGGACTTTAACTTAAGTTTTATGACTTTGATAAACAAGACCTCAATCATCTTTGCTCAAACATGTCAGTTAGTGTGAAGAGGCAAGTGAGTAAACACGACTTCTGATATCAGATTGGAAACGGTAAAAGACAAAATAAAAACCCATATTGTGACTTTTCAGGCAGTTTATGAAACTCAAAATAAAATGTTTGTAGTTGTGTCCATTCTATGGGTTAAATTATTACTGAAAGGTTCATTAATTTCAGCAACTCACACGCAAAATGAAACATATTGTAAATCTTAGTATTTCCAATCTTTTATTCCTCTTAATGATGATTTTCTGCTCACAACTGATGAAAACAAAACACTCATTATAGCATTATCAAATTATCAAACCAATAAAAACTTAATGAAAAGTATGTTAAATACCTGCTCAGAGGTTGCTTTTTTTTGGTTTGTTTTTCAAAAGGTACTTTTAATCTGAAAAGCCAGTGTCGTCAGAACGCGCATTCTGTTTTCAATTGACGTGTATAAGCGATGCCAGTTTGTCAGTAACCCTAAGAGTTATGAGGTGTTTCTTTTATTTACTTTGTTCCCCCTTCACCACTATTTACCTTCACAAGCACGCACACGGGCGTCGCCCAGGCACAACGTACATTGCATGTGGTGTCAACAAAGACGCTGCGCACCCGCTGATCTCAGTCACACGTCATGGACAACAGACAACCTTGTCGCCTTTTCTGTCTCCTTTCATATCTGTCAAATTGTACCGTAACACAACGACCTAAAACAGGAAGCGTTTCTGTCCGGCGTGAGCCATTGATTAATCACGCAGATCAAGCCTGTTTGTTCACCTGCATTAAACCAACATAAAAATATCCGTTATCGTTTCAGCGCATGGAGTAGTTTGAGTAAATCTGTTCATCAGAAACGGTGAAACCTTTCCTGACTCTTGTCTCATTTTGCTCTTCCCCCTCAGGAGTTTTACGATCACGCAAAGACGTTGTGGCAGGATGACGGCGTCCGGGCGTGCTTTGAGAGATCCAACGAGTATCAGCTAATCGACTGCGCACAGTAGTGAGTAACTTTGAGCGACACAACTTTTAAGCCGTCCACTTTGCAAATATTTTTAATAGATTGCTGCAATTATTTAAAATGCAATGAAATGGCCTTGAAGTGCAGGGATTCAAAAGGAACAAACCAGTAATGGTACATTCAGAGTCTTGACTTCACATATTCTGCTGCTTGTCACAAAAAAAAAAAAAAAAAAAAATCTATGTGGCTCTTTCTAAAAGCTTGTCACAGTCTGAAACACCGCTGCTCATGTTCCCTTAGATTTAAAAAAAAATCAATTTAGCTTCAAATGAAGCAAACTACAAAGGACGCCAGCTTTAGGACATTATAATTATGGTTCATCCTTCACATACGAGTTCATTTTCAACTTCCTAGCACTTCCTTCTTTCTTGTTTGTTGGACATTTCAAAATAAATACTGACAATAATTCATATATTGCAAATTTCAACGTTTTTCTGGCTGATTTAAATGTGTAGACGTCCTTCTGTCATCTCTTCCAAAATACAGAGGTGAAAATCGATACTTTATGTATGTATACCAACGTTTGAAGTGGATTTTATTTCTGCATCACAGAATTATGCAGATGCTCTGATGAAACATTAATGGTCAGGATTGGGTTTTTATGGAAAATGCTTGTTTTTTATTCTCACTAATTACTTAAACCAGTGGCGTCTTATTCCAGTTATCAAGCTCAGACGTCTGGAATCTTTAAATGTTTCTATGATTCATCAGACATACAGTAACTGTAGTGAAAAGGTCAGCACTGAGAATTTTGTGAAATTTGAAGATGTGGTGAGGAGGAGGATGAACTGGAAGTGGACCCTGCTGCTCCAAACGTTTTTGTTCTTTTTATTGCTGCAGGTATTGTACTAAGACCGAGTTCATTTTGTTTCTTCTAACCTTAGTCCTTCCGCTCAGGACATCTGTTTGTAAAAGAAGAAGAAAAAATGATTTATCTGTTAAAATTCATTAATTAATTACTCAAAATGAACTTGTTTAAGCCCTGTTTTAAATCTTGTATTGCTAAAGCGAACACAGAATGTTCCTCTGGCAAACAGCTATGAAATTGATACAGCAGTATTTAAAAAACAAAAAAAATCAAGTGACTGGTTGAATATTTTTCTTAGACATTTAGTTATTTAAGGTATTTTGTCCTTTGTTCATATCGGATTCATCAACTCTGGGGCTTACTATTTAAGCTTTTTGGATGATATTCATATTTTCCAAACGCGGAGACTCTTAGTACCGTCGTCTGATCTTCAAATATCAACAACTGCCTGTAAACTACTAAACTATCTATTTTAACAGGTTGTTAATTCTTCTAATCGGGTTTCTAAAACGTAATTCTCCTTTTGGAAAAGCTATCTGCAGCCACAGTTGCTGGCTAATTTTAACCCGAACCAGCTAAGTTTTGACTTTAGAGAGGAGTCTCGCCGCAGAGACCAGACTTTCTGTGCTGACTCACTTCTCAGATCCGTTACCGTAAAGAGAATAAAATGATCCATTTAATGTGTGTGAGTCAAGTCCTGACACATCGTGGGATCAATTACTGTGGCTAAGACAGAGCTATATTAAAGGTGGACTGAATATCTATGTGATGCAGTGCTACTCCTTCATTCTCCCTGACATGGCATTTCATAAAGTTCAGTAATCTTTTCTTGACATTAATAGACAATAATATGTTTTCTGTATTAAAAGAAATCCTGGCTTGGAGTTCAAGCTCTAGAAACTTGATGCATCTTTGCTTTGTCCCCTTTGTTTATTTCAATGTCCTCTTCAATTGTCAAAGAATAATCAGGCATGGAAATACATAAAGCGTACTGCGTATTTTATAACCCAGTTGTGAAAGATTCTGTAATTTAATGGCCCTCTCGATGTGCTTTTGACCCCAGTCAGATGTTTTGTTGAGACAGCTGTGACCCTGTTTTGCACTATTAGCGGTCCGCTGTGTTTCTCCAACAACCTCTTGATAAACCTGAATTAAATCTACAGGAAACATTCAGGCTTAATGTGGAACTGAGAAAGTCAGGCATTTTCATTATGCAGTCAATTTATACATAATCTCAATACAATACATTGCCGTTTTTGAATTCTACACCCAAATATTAACCAAAATATGAAAAAACTGAAACTACTACTAAAACTAATAAAAACTAAGCTAAAACCAAACAATAATTAACTAATCAAAACTAGCAAACGCGCCCTTAAAAACTACTGAAAACTAATTTATTCAGATAAAAAGTCACAAAGAAAGAAAACTAAACTATAATGAAAAACCCCAGAAGTCGACACAGCTTCACTCTGTAGTTTCTTACTGACAACACACTCAGTGACTCCTCAGAATGCGACCATGTTGTTGTTTTTGTGTGTGTTTGTTTCATGCTGACCACAAACCTTAACATTGAAACTTTATATGTCAGCACAACACAAAACAGTGCATCATTGTGAAGTGGGAGGAACATGACACACGGTTTCCAAAAATAAAGAAAAGTACAAATCTGAAAACTTCTACAGGCATTTGCATTTGGCCTCCTTTACGCTGACAACCTTAATAAAACCCTGGCCAACCACTCTCGTTCAGAAGTCACCTGATAACTAGTGTTTAGTTTAATCCCAGTATAAATCCAGCTGTTTTGTGATGGTATGAGGTTTATTAGAGAACAAACGGCATCATGAAGACCGAGGAACACCGCAGACTGGTCATGGAGGAAGTTGTGGAGAGGCTTAAAGCTAAATTAGAT
This sequence comes from Girardinus metallicus, assembly GCA_903067095.1. NCBI lineage: Eukaryota > Metazoa > Chordata > Actinopteri > Cyprinodontiformes > Poeciliidae > Girardinus > Girardinus metallicus. Next base: position 11,334 of record CAEGAE010000257.1, read on the forward strand.
TATAAAACATTATTTGAAGTCTTCCACAAATAACTGGGGTCAATCCTTTCGGCAGGAAAATGACTCGAAGCACTCAGAGGAATACTTTGGATCAAAGCTTGTTTGTGGTATAGTCAAAGTCCAAACCTAATTCCATTTGAAAGTCTGTGGCAAGACTTTGTAAATGTTTGCAGATACTTTTCAGGCCATTTGACTGAGCTTGAGTTATTTCACAAAGTTAGTATAGAAAGAGCCCAAAAGATCCAGTTGGCTGAATACAGAAGAACACAATATTTAGACTTTTTTTTCTTTTAATGCAAAATGAGGCACTGACTCCCACTTATTGCTATTAAAATGTATTTTGAAGTTCCCATAGACATCACAATTCTGCAGTAGTTTCGTCTGAAAATCCAATTTAAACACACTGAAGTGACAAAAGACAAGGGCGATGTTTCAGGTCGGCACCTCTGTTCATTACATTTCACATTCCTCTGCTTACAATTCGAGAGTCCGGCATTAAGTTGGTCCTGAAATAACGCTAGCCTCACTCGGAAATCACAAATATTTACTTCATATCAGCAGCCACGCTGGGGAATTTCCATTTTTGCCCATGTTTTGTCGCTCATGCCGTGGAAAAAGGCGAAGTGGAAACTTAAGCTCGAATGTAAAAATGTATCGGCTGCTGACATTTCCGCTTAGCTGTTCAACAATTCGGATCAGATTTTACTGGTGTATGTTTTCCAAAGCCTCTTCCAGAAATGGGAGAGTGCCGGTGAAACGGCAGCAGTTTTTAGTGTTTGGGAGCAAGCATGTCTGAGACAGTCATCTACAGATAAGAGGATGTTTAGAGGAGGAGGAGGAGGCGGCGGGGAGGATACCTTACTGCTCCGCTAAAGACTACCAGCTTCCCACCTCGACTGCCTTGTAACATGAAGTCATTCGTCTTCAGTCTAACATGTATTGGATTTATATGTTGTCCTCTGTTTGGAAAAAAAAAAAAAAAGACTTGAAGAGCAAGAAAATATCCTTTCTCTCTTATCTCCCCTCACATGTTTCAGATAGTCCAGTCCGGCGTTTTGCTCCCTCCCCTTCTTGCTCACGTCCAGCACAAAAACACAAACTGATCCTGATCCCTGCTCTTCTGTTCATTTTGCTCCTCCTCCATCTTCCGTCTCTTCATTCGTCTGTCTGTCTTTTCTCTGGAGCAGCTCCAGCTGCACAAGATTGGGAGCTGATAGACTATTAATAGCTGCTGTAGTTGGGTCTCCATGGTTATGGCGCTGCAAGCCCGGGTGGCAGGGAGCTATTTTTGAAATGTGCTCCGTAATGTCAGTCAGACGTCACTATGCTTTCATCCTGCCCCCCATTTTTGCTGATCAAGATTTGGAAAATAAAAAAAAGTCTCACTTTTTTTTTTATTTTGTTGCTTTTAAAATTAGCATGAAGTTTTTCTTTTGTTGTTGTTGTTGATTATGTATTTTTTTTCTAATTCCATCAAATTTCTGTGAAATTAGAGCTACCGTCAGTTTTGTTTGCAGTGCTGCACAAAACTACTCAAACCCCTTGAACTTCTCCACATTGTCAAATTACAACCACAAGCTGCTTTGCTTTTTATACGGACGATAAGTGCTGGACCAACACAAAGCTGAGCTGCAATGCTTACCTTCACAAAAGATATCAAATAGATCCCGCAGAAATATGGAATAATCTAATTTCTGATTTGTCATTGTTAAACCTTAAACTCATTACTTCCTTTAAGGTAGTAATACCTACCTTAAAGGCTAGTTTACTAGTTTTTCATAAGAAAAAACACAAGTCGTCAAAAATGCTTTTGTTTTTTTTTTTTTTGGTTTTTTGATCTTATATTTCCAATTTGGTAGAATTATAGTATTAATAAAGGACTTTCACTTAGTGAAGTGGGAGAAAAGAGCTAAAACATCAATTAAATTGGTTTATAGTGTATTATTTAGAATCAAAATCGGTGGTAGTAAATATGCAAAGGGGAGCTCAAATTTTAGTATGAAAGGAACATTAAAGAGTTAAAGGGAAAAAAAATGCAATAGTGAAATAGATATCCAAAATAGCCGACGTAGTCCAAGGAAAACATTACTGCAGCTTGCATCAATGCAACTTAAAAAAAAATTATAAAATGCAAACAAAAATCTAAAGGCACCTAGGAGGGTTTAACTTGTAAATGTAGTGGAGACGTATGCAAATATAAGGTGTATTTAAGTCAATTAAAGAATCTTGAATTAGGACCTCCAAATTTATCTGCAACTAATTAAGGCAGATGTCAAATTTCCAACTCTAAACCTCTGAGGGAACAGCGTCGGGATAAAGCCATTATTTTAAGTTCAACTTGAACAGGTTCTAACCTCATCATTATGTATGTATTTTTGTGCCATAAATAAATATCATTTTCCTTACCCTGCTGTCCGCGTTTCCTTCCAGCTTTCTAGACAAGATCGACATTGTGAAACAGAATGACTACACTCCAACAGATCAGGTGGGTTATTGACGCTTTTCTAAATGCTGGTCCATATTTTAACAACCAAAAATGTGGTGTTGCTGCCAAGCAATTCACATCTGTGTCAGTGAGCTTGTGCATATAGCTCCATTTAAAAATATATGTTTTCAAGTTGAGGATGACCAATTTATTTACAGAAATGTATAGTAACACCAGTCCAGTCATATAGGGAGTTGCACTCAATTAAATTGCCAAATTCGACAACATTGTATCATCCGTAGAGGGAGAACATGAAGCCATTGGCAGCAATAGCTCCTCTGGTAGTAAGCCCTTTTTAATATTTAGTTGGGTTTTTTTTCGTAGGATTTGCTTCGATGCAGAGTTTTGACTTCTGGGATCTTCGAAACAAGATTTCAAGTAGACAAAGTCAATTTCCAGTAAGTAAAAGTAACAAGAAGATCTAGATTTATCTTTCTAGACACGTTCTTACTGCATCATGGTGAACATCAGGATAAAAACATGAATTTCTCCAGATGATGGCAGTGTTGCGCATGTTTTGAAGTCTCCATTCGTCTTGTTTGATCTTCACAGTATGTTTGATGTTGGAGGTCAGAGAGACGAGCGCAGGAAATGGATTCAGTGCTTTAATGGTAAGATATGTTAATTTCTCCTTCCTCTCGCTTTGCTTTTTTATTTTATAGTGCATGTGTAATTCAACTTTTATTTCCTTTTTTTTTTTTTTTTTTTTGTTTGTTTTCGATCCACAGATGTGACGGCCATCATCTTTGTAGTGGCCAGTAGCAGTTACAACATGGTGATCAGAGAGGACAATCAGACCAATCGACTACAGGAGGCCCTCAACCTCTTCAAGAACATCTGGAACAACAGGTGATAGCAAGTTGACTTTATCGTTTGCAAAAGAGGAACCGCAACTTTAGTGAAATATTTTAACTATATATTTATCTCCTAATTGCCAGATAGGAGAGCCATGTTACGTCCATGTTTTAATTTGGAGGATTCAGGATGTTCCAACTTTTTTTTTTTCTTTTCCTTTTTACATTTCTTTTTCTAACATATCTGAGCTTTTTTTTTGTTGAATTGAATTTGAAAAATGCCACAGTACAGGTGGGAAAAGTTTGGCAAAGATTCATCTTTCTTACACTAAAGAGCCACTCAACGTATTATTAGAAATATTTGACTATGCAGCAGCGTTTTGGCCTTTTAATATCTTTCTGAAGATTAATATTCAGGAATCAGTCAGCTGATTATGAACTGGATTTGAACCCTGTGATTAATACTGCAGACTTATTTGGAATATAATGAAAGGTATGCAGGAAATGTTGGCACACAGTCACAATAAAATGATCTGGGAAAGCTATAAATTTTCGTCTGGAATAGCTCTGAGTTTTAGAGCGGAGGTGGTGTAGGACTCTAGTCTTAATGCTCGGGTTTGTTTTGTCGCTGCAGGTGGCTGCGGACCATTTCTGTCATTTTGTTCCTAAATAAGCAGGACCTGCTCGCAGAGAAAGTACTCGCAGGGAAATCTAAAATCGAGGAATACTTCCCTGAATTTGCTCGCTACACTACACCTGATGACGGTAAGGGGTCAGAAACGGACGCAGACTTTGACTTCCTGCACAATGACGTCTGAACAACAAATATAAAGACCTATACAAATATAAAACACTTTTGTCTGTCGATATATTTTACCCAAAACTCCTTAGCTGGCATTTTATTTTTATATTAACCCAGTTCAAATTGACTAAAGCAGTGGTTCCCAAAGTGTGGGGCGCGCCCCCTCGTGGGGACGCAGTGCCATTGCAGGGGAGCGCGGGAAGCAGTATGGATGAATGGAAAAAAAAAAAAAGAAAACAGTTACACAAAAGTGTTTCACTGTGAACATGGTTTGTAGTGTGTTTTGTTCCAACCTGAAGTAGGAAATAAACTTCAGTGGAGTTCGAAAACAAAATATGTGTATAGGTTTATGTCTGGTTGAACGATGTGTGTGCCCAGTTGATTTTCTTTTTTCTTTTTTGGGGGGATTTTATTGTAATCTATAGGGGGGCCCAAAAAATCTTTGGGAGCCACTAGACTAAAGGAATGCTTTGTTATTGCAGTTAAGCAATAAAATTTTTATCTTCTTATTTAAAAAAAAAGGACATGAATGATTGTATTTCTGATATTGTATAGATGAGACTTAGGTGGTTTAATAAAGAATCTACAGAATGTGCCTATTAATTTATCCAATAATTGTCAGAATAACCAATAGATTAATCAATCGATTAGTAAAATAATCTTTAATTGCAGCCTGAAAAAAATGCAAAAAAGCAAAGAGATATCATTTATCATAACCTGAATATTTGGTAGTTTAGATTTAAATATGAATTTTGAATGATGTGTAGTTAAAGTCCCCGCCTCTCACCTGGAACGTAGCTGGAGATGGGCACCAGCAACCCTCCCGACCCCATTAAGGGACAAGGGTGAACAGAAAATGGATGGATGGATGTGTAGTTAAAGTTGGTATAAATGCCAAAAAACCTAAGGTGAAATAGTTACAGCAGGATTAGGAATTTGATTCTGGAAAGTATTTTGCATAACAGAAACGGTCGAGAGCTCAGGAGTGTCGCAGTCACTGACCAACTATGCAAATGTAGTTTTCAACTTACCTTTTTATTTAAACTTCTGCTATAGCGAAACACTTGGAGATGTGTCAAAAGATGTTCTTCCACACTGTCGTGCACACTCCTAATCCCCACAAGGCGGAAACCTCAGATAATCTGTGTTTCCTCTTTTGTCTGACAGCGACACCAGAACCTGGAGAAGATCCTCGTGTTACAAGAGCAAAGTACTTCATAAGAGATGAGTTCCTAGTAAGTCCTTGTGTTGCGCTTGAACTGGGAGTGATATTTTGAGTTACTATGTGCCAACGATAAAAGTGATGAGAACTATTGCTGCTTTTTTTAGCTAACTGTATGGTAGAGCAATCATATCTCCACAAACATAAATTCTGCTCTTGAAAAACATTCCCATTTGTAAAATGCTTCTTTAGGACACTTCTTGCATAAAAAAGAGGAATTTGTATCACTAAACGGCAAACAGTAGCTGCATTTAATCGTATTTTTTGGTATATATTTCTGCTCTCGTTGAACAAACAGCTGAGAAAATAGTAAAAGTGACATTAACAACAGCACAGGCAGTTTTTTGGAATTTATTATGACGATGATAAATCAAAATTCTTATACAGGAGACATGCATGGTGTAGGCTGCGTAATGATAAAATCAAATCAGATGTGCAAATACGTATAACGAGGGACATATTTTCCTGAGTCTATTATGAATATGATCTAATAAGTGTTGTCTTCTTCCTACTTCTTTGTGAACTGGATATGAAAGTTTTGAATTGTTGTGCTTGATTATTATTATGACATATTTTTTTCTTTCTTTCTTTTTTTATTTTATTTTTCTCTGACATTTTACTTGTTCGAAATAAGTAACGATTTAATTTATGATGAGAAATTTATTACGGTAAACAACAAACGACATGAAACGATAAACGCCTACCCTTAAGCTGAACAATATTTCAGGTTTTTTTATGAATGTCCAGTCAGATGAAGTCGCTTGTTGATGCGTACGGTTTGGTGTGTGAAGGACAGCATTCTTAATTTATTCCACTCCAGATTTTTCTGATTCCTGTAATAGGCTCATACTTTTTTTTTTTTTTTTTGGATGTATCTGCTTTATTTAGAATTTTGAAAAGATGCCTTGCGCACGTACAAGAAGAGGTCACTGATTTTGTATTATTTTTCTCGCTCCGCCTTTCAGAGGATCAGCACAGCGAGCGCGGACGGGAGGCACTACTGCTACCCCCACTTCACCTGCGCCGTCGACACGGAAAACATCCGCAGGGTCTTCAACGACTGTCGAGACATCATCCAGCGGATGCACCTGCGGCAGTACGAGCTGTTGTGATGGGAACGCCAAAAAGCATCGTCTCCGTTTAAAAACAGGAAAAAAAAAAAAAAAAAGACACTGAACACTGGGTCTCTGAACTCCCCTCTTCCACCGATGTGTGTTAGTGCCTGCTGCAAAAAAATGAGGCCAAAGTACACACACACGCAAACACACACACACACACACCTGTGCAGTAAACACACCATAAACCCAGAGCTTACCCCTGATGCAACGTCCCCATGTGATGTGGGATTTGATGAAAGGGTTCCAGGGGATGAAAAGAGAAGTAAAATAAAGACTCAAACCTCCAGCTTCAGCCATATTCCGAGCTCCTCACCTTTTTTTGTTTTTTGTTTTTTTTTTAAAGTCAAGTATTGTCCCCCGTCAGCCTCCTGAGAGCGGCCAGGTCTGGACAGCCTAGAGATTTTGTTACATATGCGTTGACGAAAACCAAGAGAGCTAAAACAAAACAAAACAAAACAAAAAAAGCATCTGGAAAGAGAACTGTTGAAATACTGCAAATAGAGAATAAATGTGTCACCAATAGATCAGCAGAACACTGTATCTAACGAAATAAATAAAAAAGAAAACTAAATGGAATTAAAAAAACAAAAAAAAATAAAAAACATTAAGAAAACACACACACACACACACACACAAGCACTGTGCTCAGGACTTAACTTGAACCGTGTAACACCAAACCTTCCCGTCGCTCACAGACATCTTGGGATCCGGCGCATTGTGGACAGCAAGCCCCCAGGAAGGCAGATCCTCCGTTCTGTCCTCAGGCCGCTGGGCTCTGTCGAGGTGCCAACTCCTTCATCCCAAGTGAAATTTTGAGTTTTAAACGGATCGACTAGAACAGACCATAGGGGAGGAGACGGCGGGGGGGAAAGGACGCCGGGCTCGGGGCTCGCTGACTCTTTCGGAGCCGTTTCACCACCCGACTCTGCCTCGTCAGCAGTGGAGTGAAACTAAGGAGAACATGTTGAATTTAAAAGAGAGACACAGAGAGAGAGAGAGAGTGGGGAGAAAAAGAGAAACAAAAGAAAATTGCCAACTTTTGTGGAATCAAAGAGGACGAGGCTGCATCCTCCAAACAGTACAGTACCGTATAAATTAACAAGAACTCTCATCCTGTTTTACTGTCTCCACAGCTGTTTTTGTCTGTGTAGACTTAGTGCCATTGTGCCCTGTGTGCTCATTCTTTATCTGTTTTGCCTACTCTCCATCCTTTTTTTTTTTTTTTTGTTTCTCACCCCCTCTTTTGCTCCTCACCTCTTCCCATCTGCACCTTCCTCAGTGTTTTTGTTTTAAGTGAAAACTGAAATGTTACAACAACCCAGAACTTTGGAAAAAGAAGACAGCAACCCCCCCTTCCCCCCCTGTACCCTTCCTCCCACCCTGTTTTTGTTTTGTTTTGTTTTTTTGTATTCATGTGGTTAAACGCCCCGCCCGCTGCCTCCCTGCCATTCCTCTCCCATCATTCCTCCCGCTGACCTCCTGCTTCTTTGTACGTACGTCTTTACTTTACTGCTGAACTATTATTCTTGTACAGACTGTAAAATGTATTATTTTGTACAACTTTATTGAAGAAAAAAAAAAAGAATTAACTTTTAGAAGATCCCTGTGCCTTGATCACGACTGTACGTGTGTAATGAGCTAAAGTGGGTGTCATACTGCGCTGTATAGCTTGGCCAATCCTCCTCCTGACTCCTCACCATCCTCGCTTTTCTCTCCCCCTCGTCTTTCTTTAAAACCGCACCTTTCTGTATCTTCCCCATCTTGCTCTCTCTGTCCTCGCTTTTCCTCCTCAGAGATGACGAAAAAAAACATGTGTAGCTTTTGTAGTTTTTTTTGTTTTGTTCTTTTTTTTTTTTTCCCCTCCCCTCTTTCTCTCCTTCCCACCTCCTCCCCCAGTTCTCCCGTTATGATTTAAATGTCTATTTTTGGATCCATATACCCCAAAAAGATAAATATATGAAATGTATATGGGTTTAAAAAAAAAAAGTATTTTATTAGAATCAAATGAACCTTGACAAATTGTACACTTGATAGTGTGCATATTGCTATAACTTAAATCCTTTCAACTGAAGTTGTGTTCGGGTTTCTTTTGTTTTTCTTCTATTGCAGAGAACAATTTTTTTTTTCCTTTTTTTTTTTTCTCCAAAGAATGCACTGGAGGTGACTGATACCCGTTTCACAATACTTAAATGATAAAAAAAGAGAAAAAAAAATATGACAAAAATAAATCGGTTTAGTTTGTTTTTGCAAAGCAGAGGCAGCCTGTACGTTATTAATCTGTGCCCTGGTCTTTGTTGAATGTACACGTTAAACCTGATTTCACTTTAAGGACAAAGAGCTCTAATAAATAAAATTCTGAGAAATATGGCCTGCAGCTGTAGACGGCTACAGGCCGGTTATTTAACCCAAGAAGCACACTCCAATATTTTCTGCTCTCACCACCTGCATTTGTCGTTTTTGCAGCTATTGCTTCATTTTGATCAGTGGGGGGGTTGTTGTAAATCCGTGCCCGTGGAAGTGAAGTTGACCGTTGGTTTACCCGACGTCTGCTCTTCGGATACAGAGTCTGTTTATTTCAGCTAGCATTGATGCAAAGTGCATCTCTGACGGGAGAGCCTCAAGTTGTGGACCACAGCGCTATCCCCAAAAATGGCGCTCGAAGGTTTAGCTGGTGGATTCCGCAAAGAAAATTTGAAGTATTTCAGCAAATTTTCTTGAACCACAGCAGCATACACCTGTGTAACATATTTCACAATATATATTAATTTGTTTTATGGGAGAGTGGTGGACAATATTTAGGTGCATCTCAAGAAATTAAAAAAATTAAAGTACATTTATTCCGATAATTCAGTTCAGAAAGTGGAACTTTTATAGTTTAACACAGAGATATATGTTTCATTTTTTTTATTATTATTTGTAGTTTCTGAGAATACTTTTATTCTATGGAAGAATAGACAACTTTCACAAGTCGGATAAGCAGCAAAAATGTATTGCTCAAGAATCAGAGTTTTGTAACTAAGTTTAATTGTGGAAAGTTAAGTGGAAGGAAAAAGTGTGGGAGAATAAACGTCAGCTGCTGGAGTCTGTAAGACTCTACTGAATCAGAGACAAAGTCAGAAGCTTCCACTTGGACTGAAAACAATGGCAGGATTGTTGTTCTGTGGTTCAAAGTTCTCTTTTTTCAGCTGAAAATAAACTTTGCATTTCATCATGACCCCAGAATCTGGATGGAGAAGAATAGAGACCAAGTTGCTTGATATGCAATGTGAAGTTTTACACAGGTTGATGATTTTATCAAGGTAACGGTTGGCACAACTCTCTACCAGGTAGTGTTATAGTGCTTTATGCTTCCCTCTCCTTTTTTTTTTTTTTTTTTTTTTTTTTTTGTTAACTGCATTTAGGGTTTTCATTGGTTATAAGTATAAAATGGGATATAAATACACTATATAACTATATCGTTCTGAGTATAGATTATCTGACTTCAACTTGTTGAATTTAGTGAAATGAGTTCTAATCTGAGAAAAATCTCTTTTTGAGACTAAAACAATGAAAAAGTCACTTACTTTTCAAGTTTTGAAAATATAGCTACACAAAGGAAATCTGGGAGTTGTATGTGATTTAGAAGTTTGCAATTTAAATTTTTATGGCTGCTTTTGTTAGCCTTAACGTGATGAGGATTTACACAGAGAAATCTGTGTAATGTCTCAGTGAAGCGAGTGATTGGATGTGATGTTTAAACTTGAAACGATGTGGATATTTACTCCAGTGACCTTCTTGGCTCTCCATATGGCCCTCTTGTCTGCCATTTTGCAGCTGATAAGCTGCGCTGAGATGCAGTTCATCAACACACTGGACTCAAGTCTCACCTGGAACCCTCAGCGAAATGTAAGGTCCAGTTTTTGTGGAGTTAATCTCAGACATTTGCACTGTGGTTTCTACATTTCTATCACGTCAAGTGTCAGCATTGGCAGTTGAGCCCAAAATTATTCGTACTTCATGTCAGAATAAAGTTTAGACGTGTTTTATCACAAGAAAAACAACTATGCAGCCCCTAGTAGCAGCCAAATAATACTGACTCACAAGATATTATGAAAATAAACAAACCTTCAGAAAACAAGCAACATAATACAGCAACAGAAAGAAACATAAGTTAAGAATTAACTTTTTGTTTTAAGTCACTGTACATTTAAAAATTAGTGATTGTTCAGGTCAAACGTTTGTGTTTTGAAAAACCACAAACTTTCTATTTCACAGACATTTCAAGTGAAAGCATCATTCAGTAAGACTGAAACATGCAAAGTGAGCCAGCTTATTTTAAAGGTTTCACAATTACATCTAATAAAGTAACATTTTAATTTTACATATGTATAATAAATTAAGTCTTTAATGCAGAAATGTTACGATACGGCCTACACATTCATAGGGAAGGCAACCGCCACAAGAAGATAAGTCATAAAGGCTACATAGAGAATCTGACTCTATGTAAGAGTTGAACTCAGCAGTACTGAGCTCAAATTGTAGCAGGGAAGAAAATTACCTTAATTTCCTTTTATTTTGCAATTATGCTGAGAAAATGCCCTTAAAATTGTCCAGTTTTCATTTTAAAAAATACTTCTTTCTTGGTCATTGATTTACAAGCATAATTTCTCATCCACACAGGTTACATCTGGAACACTAAAGACATCTTGCATAAAAACAAATCCTTATTTTACCCCAACTGGTTTACTCACAACATAGTTTTAGTTCATCAGTTAGTCAACTTTGATGGATATTTAATGACATATCAAGATTTTGTCAAAAACTACGGCAATATATTCCTATAAACAGGATTTAATACTGTAATTATGCATTCCCTGCTGGGGTAGTTATTTTACTTAGAAGTACAGAAAATGAGGTCAAACGATATATCAAAACTAAATTCCACCAGTACCAAAACTTGCACCGTCGCGGCTGTCAATATATTACACTGTATTTAATTGTATTATTCTGTAATATTTGTTTCAATAAAGATTTGAATTAAAAAAAAACAGCTGACTTCCTGTTAGCGTAACGCCGTGTGACGTCACCACGCTAAGGCTCCTCCTTCCTCTAGTCGCCGCCGCTGCTAGCATAGTTAGCTACCCAACAGCTGTCGGTGGCACTCAGTCAGCAAGCCTATCAGTCTGAGTGATTGTGCTTCCTTTAGAGAACCGCTGTATTATTATCTCCAGCAGCCAGTTGTTTTTCGTTCCTAACGGTTTTCTGTGGTATTATATTGTTGTCCTCGCCGTCACGATAGACAGAAGTCCTGGGACATGGCCAGACAAGAACAAGTCCTGGTGCTTGAGCCGCAACAGGAACTCAAATTCAGAGGTAACGCTGAGGCGGAGGGCAGGGCCGAAGTTAGGCAGCTAGCTCTAGTCGTTAGCCAGTATCTATGTCAGCTGTTAGCCCTGTTATTATTTTTGTTTTCTCATCGTGTCTTCAAAAGATGGCTAAAATGTGTTCTTAGTTGGTGACGGATGAAACAATTAACCTGTTGGCGTTTATTTGCTCTTACTAGCCGGGTAAATTGTTAGCTGTCATTGCAGCGTCAGGACAGGCCGTCCATACCATTACTACAATTATCCTATACGCTTCTTTTACTTTACCATTCATTTTCCGATGATGTGAAACACTCACAAGTTGGCTAACGTGTAGCACAGTTCCTTAAACCGGTTTTGTTGTGAACACATGCGCACCAAGAAGCGGAGATTCTAGAATTTTCTGCAAAGAGTTTGTCATTGCCTAGCCCCGTTACCGTGCTTATTGCTCAATGACCTAAGCTTGAAAGCCCAGACTGAAGGCTTTATCGTTCACTCTTAATTTTTAAGTAACCCGATTTTCTTCCCTGATTTGCTGCATTTAATCTTGTTGTGAAATCAGACGTTGCGTGTGTTTTACTAATGATCATTGTTTTCCCAGATGATTGTCGTTGGGCTCTCCTGTTGCTCTGGAAATTGTTGGTCTCGCTTCATTGGATCAGTATAATGGGGGGGGGGGGTGTCTGATTGATTGTTGCAGATCCTTGAATGCTAAGATGAGCCTAGAGAGGACGCGCACACATACACAGTTAGTGATGCTTTGTGTTAACAGTGTGCAGAAAACACAATCAGGTTGTTGGCACCAGATGACCTGAAGTTATGAAGCAGAAGCAGACTTTAAAGGCCAAGAGAAAGCAGAAGGTGTTTGTTTTCTGCTGCATTCAATTTGCAGCTAAGGGTGGGGCATTATAAATAAATATTAAAGATGCTGCTGTTTTGGCTTTATTAAAGTCTGACTTTGTTTTTTTCCTACACATACCGATGTCTTTTTTTTTTTTTTTTTGTCAATAACAACACAACTTGAATAAAAAAAAATAACGTGCTGCAGTTTCTTAGATATTGGTTGTAGCTTCAAATAAACCGAGAACAAAGTTGTTTTACTAGATCCTCCTCATCTGTGTGTCAAACTGTGTTCCCACCTCTTATTTATTGCATCACATTACATTCTATTGAATGCAGTTATGGACTGAAAATGCTGGAGTTTCCTGTGTTGATATATGGATAGAGAAAAATCAAATTTCTCATAACTTACTCGCTGATTTCCTTTTCTAGCAAATTGATTGGTCTCTTTGAGAAAGAGTAACATTCAAATGCTATCTTCTTCATAGCATTTGAAGAAGATAACTTGCGTTAAGTTTTTCACAATAGCGAAAATCCAACTTTTACATTTCAATGGCTTCTATAACAAACCCAGAGACCCTCAAGTCACCGAGTTTTGTTTTTTTTTCTATCCCCCCCCTGCAGGCCCATTTACAGATGTTGTCACCGCCACGCTGAAGCTCACTAACCCCACAGACAGGAATGTCTGCTTCAAAGTTAAGACAACCGCACCTCGCAGATACTGTGTGCGTCCAAACAGCGGCGTCATCGACTCTGGAGCCTCCATAAATGTTTCTGGTTTGTACACATATTTGGTAGAATTTTTCATTTGCGTGGAACAATTGTGCCGACGCCTCATACTAGTGACAAGTTTTAACGCTCCGAATGGATGTTTAACGTGATTTGGAGCGCGAATCAAATGTTTCTATCTAAAGAAACATTTGATTCTACTGAGGGGACAAAAATGTTGCATTTATTGATTATTTCATCCTGCAACAGTACTAAAAATATCTATATTAGCTCTGCCTAATGTGCAAAGGCACAAGAATAGGCACGCGCGCAATACAACTTTTACGTTGAAGTCTTGAAATGATAAATGTTTTTTTGTCAGCAGCCTTTTATTACATAAAATGGCAGAACTCATCAGGAAGTATAAAAGTCTTTACCCATTTTTATTTTAATATATTTTTTTATGATCTTCTGAAAAATGGTTTCAGGTTTTCTGAATGTGTTTCAAAGCTGTTGCTGTTTTGACTGCGATTGCTTCTTCTCTCAGCTTCATCTCATCACTTTAGAAGTTGTAGCGTTTGTGTGTGTTTTAAGCAGCTTAACTCAAACCTACGAATTATTCAGACATAAAGGCTCCTAAACCTGATGGATAAACCAGGGTTATAGTATCTATGTGCAATATGTAAGGAAGAACTAATTTTAAATGTATTTTGTGGACACCTTCTTGCTAGCGTCTTCTTACAAAAATGCAGTTTTCTCCAAAATCTTAAGGTCTATAAAAGGCTAGACCACTTTAACACAAACTATGTATTTTAGACCAACAAAATGATTACAAATGGCTAAAAAACAGAAAGTACAAGTTAGTGTTTTTATCATTGTTTTTAGAGCTTTCATTTGTGATTATTTGTTTTTTTTTTTTTCTTTTAAGCCCATGTATGTTTCGCTTGTCCTCTTCCTGTTAGATTTAGGGTCTGTTATTATAAAAGTCTTAAAAGTCTGGCTACACTGTGGTGTAGATTTCAAAATGTTTCCTTATAAGGCGTCTATATATGCCAAGGCTGTAGAATATGAGCAGTTTTGATTGTATTTCATCATCTCCTCTGCTCCACAGTCATGCTGCAGCCGTTTGAGTACGACCCCAACGAGAAGAGTAAGCATAAATTCATGGTGCAGTCCATTCTGGCACCCAGAGACATGACCGACATGGAAGGAGTTGTGAGTATTAAGCTGGAAGTTGATTCATGAACCTAAAGATGGATTTAAGCGTGGCTCTGTCTCTTTCAGTCTGTACATTCTCCTGAAATAGAAATGTGCAGAAATGTAGTTCTGTTGGCGTTATTTAGAGTTGAGGACAACAGCTTAGCTGCTTCAGCATCAAAGAAGTCTGAACGACAAGTGAATCCTGTTTGCTTCTGTTTGCAGTGGAAGGAGGCCAAACCTGAGGAGCTGATGGACTCAAAGTTAAGATGTACGTTTGAGATGCCTCTAGAAAACGACAAAACCGTAAGTATGAGTTAGGTTTTTTTTTTTTTTTCCACATTCAAATATTTTTGCTCGCCACTGCATACATTTCTTTCAAAAACAGATAAGTGTCATTTTTGTCATTCACACTCTACTGAATGAGAGAAACGGATGTTTCTCTAAAGAGTTCAACAATAAATGTCACATGTTGGTGAAATAGATTTTTGTCATGTTTTCAGTATTGTTTCAGTGTCCCCGAGTCATTCATTACATGATGTTCGTATTCATACACGTCTTGTGCCTGGATCTCACTCCCCGCCTCGTCGGCATGTTTTCTTTTTTCCCTTATTCCACTTTTTCTTCTTCCTCCCTCACCGCCATTCCACCCGGCCGCCCCCGTTCTCTCTCCGCAGCATGAGAGCGAAAGCATCAAACCTGTGTCTTCCTCTACCTCTGTTAAGACCGAGCACTCTGCGCTGCCCAAGTCAGCCAGCGCCTCCCTGGATGACGGGGAGGTGAAGAAGATCATGGAGGAGTGCAGGCAGCTGCAGATGGAGGTGCAGAGGCTACGAGAAGAAAACAAACAGATCCGGGTGAGACGCGCTGAAACGGTGGCTTCAACAGTTTCAGGCCGATTCCCTCCTCTCTCCCTTTAGGGAAAATATATTTCTCAGCCTCAAGGCTAAAGTAAATATTTGGTTAAGTTTAATTTAGAGGAAAATACATATTTAGACAATAAATATCAATGAGAGTATAGGGCAAAATGCTGGTATTTCCAGATTTTAATCCACATTCAATTGTCTAAATGTTAAGTCCTTCATTATTTGTCTTCTCCCTTCATGTCCTCCTTTCCTTTCTTGTTTCATTCCTACTTTTTTCATTCTTCCCATTGCATTTCCTTCTGCCCTTCCTTTCTTCAGTATTCTTTCTCTCTTTCTCTCTCCATTTCCATCTTTTTTCAAATATTCTTTTGTCCTCTTTTCCTTCCTTATTGCCTTTTATCCATTCTGCTTTCCTTTCTTCCCTTGTGCTTCATTCTATCTTTACTTTTGCCCTTCCTTTCTTTCTTGGTTCTTTCATGTTTTCCCTTTTTTCCACTATACCCAGTTTCCTTTGTTCTTGGGTCTTTATTTTCTTCCTATCTCCCCAATGTCCTCCTTTTTTTCCCCTCCTTTCAATTTTTTCCTTACTTTCTTACAAATTGTCTGTCTTCTCCTTTCTTCTGCATCTCCTTCCTACTTTTGATCCTTTCTTCCTATTGTATGATCTTCTGTCCTCTTTCCTTCCTCTGTGGTGGTTGTTTTTTCCTTCCAGTCAGGGTTTTGCAGCCTCCAAGTAAGCTTGTGTGTTTCTTCTTTGCTTCAGGAGGACGACGGTGTGCGGAAGAGAAAGATTACACCGATGGCTGCTTCTCACTCCAACACCATGGCTAGCACGGCCATGACGAAGGATGAAGGCTTGAGCACCCGCGTCCTTGCATTGTGCTTGCTCTTCTTTGTGATTGGAGCCATCATTGGCAAGCTGGTCCTTTAGAGACACAGACTGAGCGCAGTGACGGACGGACGGACGGACGCAGGAACGAAGGGACGGACAGCGTGTCTTAAAGGGCACGTACCAATGACGGCAACGGGGATGTCTTCTGGGTTTATGTTGATCTGTTTGCTTGTTTTCTTAACATTTAAATCTACTAGCCAGGGGTTTATCTTCCTTCAACAACAACTGTGCAATGATGATGAAAACACAGCTGAGGGAAAAAAAAAAAAAAAAAAGTGTAATTTTCCACTGCTGGACTTCACAATTTTTTTTTATTTTTCTTTTTTAAACGGTGCGACTGACGTAACCCCCGCCAATAAGGGTTGATGTTGGAGCCGCTGGCTTTAGTGAACGCTGTGGTGATCGGGCAACACTTAGCAGGTTTTAGGTGTAAATTCAGACCCATAGTAACCTTCTCCCTGAGGAATACAAACAAGATAAGAAAACTAAATTGAAGGTTAGGCTGGTGGAGACGGAGTTTCCATGATTCCCATGATGGACACTGCTGTCGATAGCAATCCATTGATCGTCTTTAGAGGTTAGTGGCGGTTAATGCTGCTTAATTGGTACGGATCTATGTATATTGTAGTTCACATTTTTCCAATCAATTGGTTCCAGTGCATGTCAGCCATTCTTAAAATGAGACAATGCCTCGACTAGTATCATGATATGCTGTGGCAGAGCATGCAGTATCTGAAAACACATGCCAACCCAACATAGTTTACAGAGAAATAAACTCGCACAAGCTGTTAGCTGGCTGTAATTTAATTTTTTTTTTCCCTTCTTCCCTCTGGTGTTTATTGAAATTATGAACTTTAACTTTAACAATCATACTGCAAGTAACTAGTAGAACCAGGCTGATTATAATTGGTCTTCCTGGTGATTCATCTCTACGGTACTCACCGTGATGTTTGCATCCGATTCAACAGCTAACTTTCTCCCAGCTTTGGAAGAATCTAAATGAATTTGGCGGCTCCAGTTCTGGTGGTAAAACCCTTACTGGTTAATCTCAGCCCGGGTTTGTTTTCCACACTTCCCTGCAACAGCTCCTTACTGCGACTTCAGCAGGAGAGGTGGACGATGAAGCAATTCTGTAAATCGGCGATTGCACTTGAATTCTGTCTTCAAGTTCTAATTTCCTAACAAAATGCATTAGCCTTACCACATATTTGTTTTTGTTGTTGTTTTTTTTTAAGCTATTTGGCTCAAAAGTATTCCTAATCCCCGATCGTTCCAGTCATCCCTCTATGTGTGTGTGTGTCTGTCTGTCTCCAAATACCTTGAAGTTTTGCAGTAGAATGCAAGTAACCACTTCTGGGCCTCATTTCAGAAAGCAGGATAAGTGAAAACCTTGAGGAAGTTCTGGAGTAACCATGAGCAGATTCTGGGTTTTTGATTTCAGAAAGCCAGATAGGCGATATCCCGAGTCAACTTGCCACCGCAGCTTACTTCTTGAAGCAACCCCGCTCAGTATTGGCATTGATTATTCGTTTTATTGGATTCTGTCAGAAATGTTACTATAGCATTTAAACTGTTAATGTATAGCAGAAGTCACCTCAGAGAGATTTCTAATTTAAGATATGTGTGTCTTCACCTGTCGGGTGACACAGGGGTTCAGTCCCTGGCTTGATAAAACATAAACTCTTTTTCTCTTTTGTGCTAATGCTATCGATAAAGGTTTAAGACAAATTTTATTTTATAAAGAAGCTTTTTAGACAAGAGCTTTCCTACTACCGGACAGTAGATCATTGTGACTTGAACATTTATAAGTTGCTCACTATCTGAAAACCAAGTGCAGCCCAGGTGAGTGGGGTTCTCACAAAAACAGAATTGCAGATATCAGTGCAAGCAGAAATGTAGTCTGTAGAAACACCTTAAGCATATTCTATTCATATAGTTTTAGGTGTCCAACGTACAGTAGATATTGATGTTTTGTTCAGAAAAATAAAATTATCCTCCTCTTTTTGTGAGTTAAATAAGTGTAGCGTCAAGAATATTCTCTGCTGAACTTCACACATTGACTCTCTGCCCACTAACTTGCGTAATTTTGCAGCAGCAACAGCGTTGCCTTTTTTTTTTTTCTTAAATGTTTTTATATTTCTCTATACTGTCAGTAAAACTTCCAATTCTGTTGGTGAGAAATGCAGACTTTCAGGATTGTTTTTCTCTCCTGTTGCCGTGGGGAATCGCGTTATTTGCCTCCCATTGATGAGGTCTTCGTCGTTTGGCCGCGCTCACGCTTACCTCGGGGGTAACTTGACTCAGAATTGAGTTGCCTAGTTGATATCTCCTGCTCCGAAACCGAAAACCCCGAGTATCACCGATGTGGGTAGGTTTATTCATAGTACCTGCCTTCTGCTCAGGGCTCGTTAGCCCTGCTTTCTGAAACGGGTAAATTTGTTTTAAACTAGAGGAAAATCACAAAGGGATGTACTCCAACCAGGTAACTCCTGCCTGTTGTGATGTCACCAGCAGAGGATGAATTTTGTCATGCGTGATCTCCAAATGATTAGAAAGAACAACGTTATTAGTGACAAACTATAAAGTTTCTATCTAAGGGGAATTAAGTGTAGAAGGTAAACAAAGGAAAGCAGGCCCGGTTAAACCACAAGGCTCAGCGGTTTTTGTCGCAGGCTTTATTGTTGTCTATCTTTTTGATTTTTTTTTTGTTTTTTATTTGTTCCCTGCTTTTGATCTTTTCTCTCCGTCCATCTCTGCTTCCTAAAGGACCTTCCCCATCTTGCAGCGGTGTGTGGAAGTGGCTTCGCGCTGGCTGAATGTTTAAAGTCTTTCATTGATTCTGAAAGTTTCTCACTGGCGTGTCTTTACCTCCATCATCACGTCCCTTCCACTCGTTATTGATGATCTGACAGGACAGAAGAACAAACTTAATCACTGAAAGACTTTGTTCTTTTTCCTGAATGCAAACTTTGTGTCTTGTCTTCTAAAGAGTGAAGTGAAAAAAATGATATATATAAATATATAAATATGTATACTGTATGTATGAGCCAGTAGAAGCTGTGTGTGTGTGTGTGTGGATGTTTTAATGTGATGGGGCTGCAAAGAGTTTCCTGTTTGTAACAGAAAATGGGGAATGTTCACTGAAAAAAAAACAGAAAAAATATTACAGTTATTAATCATGTTGCTCTCTGTCCAGACCAAGAAATCTGCTCAATCTAATTAAGTCTTTGGGCCACTAATAAAGTTATCACTTAATAAAGGATTGTGATAATTAACTTAAGATGCACGGTGATCTATTTTAAAAAAAAAAAAAAAAAAAAAAGCAAAGCTATAAATTAGTTTGATGTCTAGAATCAGTTCTGAAACAGTTTCAATCCACAGCAGGTCCTGCAGACTCAGCTGATGCACATCTAGGAAATCCAGAGTTAAGAAAATCAGTTTTGTCCTCCGCTTTGTTTTTTGTGTTGTTATAGAAGTTATTTTATGATCTTCAAATATACTGCAGCCTGCATGAAATAGCCTGACTTACGATTGCTGTTTTATAGTTATTTATTAAGTTTGGAAATTCAAGCAAGGCCTGTGTTTTCAAAAGGGACCAGTTTAGTGTTGGGGTTTTATCGGTTGAACTGTTTTGTTTTCTTATCTCCTTGTTTCTGTCTCCCATCCGGCTCCGGTTGGTGGTAGTCGCTGCTTCATGTCGACCATCATGCACCCACCTTCATAAATCAGTTATGTTTTAGGAAAAATAAAGAGAAATGTCTTTTTTTTTTTTTTTTTTTTTTTGCTTAAAAGATGGAGGTGCTGCGATTTTTGGGGCGTGGCCATCTGTGGGGACTGACCTGTTAATACGCACTACATTAAAGGAAATGATAATAAAAGGTATTTGCGCTTTAGACCACTCCTGCATTGGTGCAGTCACAGCATTGTAATCACAAAGTCGTCGGATACTCTTTTGTATGTACATATAAATACTCAAACATGTAGTAAAGCAAGAAAAGAACTGAAGAGCCACCATGGATCATGTAGCGTCATAATAAATTACAGTACATAAACTCCCCTCATCCCCAGCTGGTTCTTATTTGTGTGAGTGTGAAGTCATAAATTTAAACTTTGTCATAAACAGGACGTAAACATTTAGCACCTTAAAACAATTTGCCCAGTTACAGAAACTGGATTGTTTTCTCTCATACAAATGTTTCAGATCTTAAAACAACTGATAACCTGAGTAAATACAGATATTAAGTTATTAATTAAGGGGAAAGAAGCTACGCATACCAACCCGGCTCTGTGTCTTACAGCAGTAATTACCTAATGAAAGAAATTCTATGAACTGGTTTTTCCACCCTTGGTGGCAACAGCTGCTACCACGTTTTTGGCAGCACTGTGGAAGAACTTCCAAGTCCTTCATTTTGTTTTTAGTTCAGCCAATCAGACTCGCAAGTGTTTTTGGATCACTGTTCTGTTGCATAACTCAGGTTTGCTTGAACTGAAGCGATGATGTTCTCATCCAGGATTTTCTGCATTCTGCTAGAGCAGAATTCGTGACTCCGTCTGACACAGCAAATCATCCAGCCTCTGAAGCAGAAAGACAGCCCCACATTGTCACTCTACTCTACTGTGCTTGGCAGTATTATCTTTTTTATGAGATGCAGTGTTAATTTTGCATAACAGAATGCACACCTTTCAAAGTGTTCCCCTTTCTGGTGAATCAGAAATACTGACCTTGACAAAGAAAAGTGAAGTTCTTCACATGCTTTGGTCATTGATGCAATCTTGGTTTGATTTTGGTTGACCAGTAACTTCCTGGGAAGGTCTGCTGTTTGCTTCTGACATCCTAATGATGTCACAAGCTTAAAGCATCCTACCATCGCTTACATTAGTTTTTGTATTTCTTGAACTGTTCCACAGTTTGCAATAACACAGATCCACAGCTCAGTGGGTCAGCAAAACAACTAATAATGTGCATGGCATACTTTAGTCTTTTTTTTTCAAAACTGGGTAAGAAGAAAAATACTGTTAAAAGAAAAGCATGTAAATGTTTATACTTTGTCACAAGCCAGCTCAAAAGACATCTTGAGTTGTAGGGATAGGTAGCTGATATGAACGCTGTTGGTCTTCATGAATCCTGAACATACCAAGGACGGGGGAAGCTGGTCAAAGTTGACACAATGATGGATAGAGTTGAAAACGAACAGTGCTGCAAGAAAAGCTGTTAGAAGCTGAAATAAACCAACAATGGAAGCAGTGGTTTACCTTTTAGCAATGACAGAAATCCTAAACAAGCAACCACAGTTATAATGACACAGTTTAGATGAAACCAGATTCATGTGTTGGAACGGTCCAGTCAAAGTCTGAATATGAATTCACATAGGAATAGATGTTCACACATGCTATCAAACCAACATAAATGTACAAAACTGTTTAACATGTATCTTTCTCTTAACAATTATGCTGTACTTTGCTTAAATCTGTCATACAGTATCCCAATTAAGCTTATTTTTATTTGTGTTGTCTTGTAGATGTATGTATTATCATACTAATTTATGTAAAAATATTTTTTCTTTCATTTTAACTTTTTATATTTTATTTATTTATTTATTTATTAAAGGAAGCGTTGTGTCTTTTCCGCATGAAATGTTTAATGTGAATAAACGTTTAATTTCACTTTACTACTGTGAATGCGTTTTCAAGGAACGCCGCATGTAACTTTTTGCCTATTTAGCAGTTGCTATAATTATCCAGCAGAGGGAGACAGAGAGACCAGAGGCGACGCCCACTACTGTTGTCTAGCAACAGACGTCATCGGGCCTTATCCAGGAAGTAGAAAAACATCAACAATCCTTCCAGGTTGGGCGAAGTGTCGGGGTAGGTTTTAGCGAGGTGGCCTTTCCAGAGCCTGGGTTTCTCCTACGCTCTGCTTTATTTAGCCATTTTTACAGCGAGGGTCCTGTAGCAGCCTAGACATGTCGTTGTTCGGCAAGATATTTGGAGGAGGTGGAAAAGGGGGAAAGGGACCGAGCGCACAGGAGGCGATCCAGAAACTCCGTGAGACGGAGGAGATGCTAACGAAGAAACAGGAATTTTTGGAGAAAAAGATCGAGCAGGAGCTGCAGATCGCCAAGAAAAACGGCACGAAAAACAAGAGAGGTGAGACAACGGTGTTATTTCCATCTACCATCTGACTTCTCGTGGTGTAATATCAGGTCGACCAGCACAAGTCAAACGTTAGCCAGCACGTTAGCATTATTGGCTAACTTTACGTCGCCATCGTAAATGTTGGCTGGCTTTATTTACTGAGGTCGACACCCAGGAAAGCTGGTTAAATGACAGGCTGGCATTTTTTTTTTAAATCATGTAAAGTTCATCATTTTTTCCACTAAACATCCATGTAGACTCCTCTCTCAACATATCCCTGTGATGATATTTGCGGTGAATTAGTGAGTGGCCATTTAAAAGCCGGAAAAAATGGTCAAAGGTGTTCCTTATAGATTGCCCATGAGGACACGAAGTCTGAGGGCAAAGGTTGAGAGTTGTCAGGGAGGTGGGCGTGTTTCCACCCGAATCAACACCTCTACCTGCTACGTACCCTGTTACAAAGGCCCTTTAATTTTATTTTGACATAGATAACATTGAAAGTAAATGACAATTGAAAATAATAATCGTGGTAATATTGCGTAACATTAAGTCACACTTGTGTCAAAGATTTCTAGCAACAGAAACAAATATGCTTTCATGTTAGCCTTATGCATTTTAGTATTAGTACTATTATTATTGGTTTGTTTGTTTTATCTTAAGAACTCTTGCGTGAACCAGGAAATTATTAAATTCATCTATCTTTAATTAAGGCATGAATGTGGAGAAAATGTGGGCTGGCCTTGACATTAATTCCAGGTCTTACATTTTGACTATTTAATTTCGTATATGTCGTTTTTTTTTGTTTGTTTGTTTGTTTGTCTCGTGGAACATTGAGTTTGAGTCGCGCGCGCACATCTGCACTGCGTTCTGTTGGTTCTCGAGGTGGTAAAAGCTACAGTTAATTCATGCTAGCTGCTAAATATCTTTGTTAGCTAGCTAGGTTTTTGTTTGTTTGTTTGTTTGTTTGTTTGTTTGTTTGTTTGTTTTTCTGTCATGGGTAAGTACAAATTTATCGCCAGTTAGCTGAACGACCTTCGTCTTCGCCACTGGCTCACTTCCGTTGCTAACCCATAGGAGGCTTTGCGCAAGCTCTGAAGAAACTTAAACAAAAAACTTTTACCATCGTCTTCAAGATTTACATTTGAACATGATCGTGCTGTTGCACCTCAGTTTTCCTTTTGCATGACAATAAATGCTGTTTCTACTCTATTGTAAAATGTAATTAGGTATGTGTTGAGATGATCAACTTACCCCTTTTTTATGTGTTCAGATGTATCTAATCTGAATAAAATGTTTATTTAACAAACTAGTGCATTAAATAACATCCTGTTGGTTAGTGCAACCAAGAAAAGATTTTAGTTTTAGTGCATTAGTTAAACTGGGATATTTTTTTTTTTTCAGCATTCCGTCTGCGCATCGCTGATCAAAGTTTATCCAGTTAGAACTGGCCGATTCTAAAATCTGGCTGACAGATTGGTTTGTCTCTCATCAAGCTGAATTCCTCTGGCTCATTAACATTTTTTTTGTCAAGATGATTGTTAAATGAAAGCTCGCATTTGGGAGAAATGTACAAAGAACAGCACAGCTGTTCATCCTGATGCTTCTACCTGACAATAGGAGGAGTTGTAGCTGGGTAACATTTGTTCTGAGTGAAATGAAAAGGTGCCTGCGCCGGCTGGCCTGAGTACTTTCAGTGCTTGGCCTCCATTGTAATTATTTCCTGCTCCAGCGCAACAAAGGTTGGCACAATGACTCAGCCCAGGATGACGTACAGGTGTTGTAATGCCGTGGCTGAGCACTTCACTTTTTCCAGTTTGTCCTTTTTACGACTCCAGGCTAAACATAGGAACACCCTATATTTTTAGATTCTGACTCAAATAGGTTTTAGTAATCCTAAGAGTTTGGGTCAGAAAGCAGGGCTATAGAGCATCACCTCTAGAAACTGACTGGTATTACTATCCTGAATGAAAACACCACAGCTTCTCTGTGTTTAAAACAAAATTGTGTAACAACCCTGTTAATAGTGGTGAACAAAGAATGTCTAATGTATAAAGTGTCAGGTGAGGTCATCATCACAATGAGAGTTACTGAGGTTTCATGTGTTGTTGACTCACCTTATCGTCTAAAATCATGACTCGGCATGATGTTAAACACCGACAAAAACAGAATACGACTTCACGCCAAAACTGACCTCAGTCCATGTACTAAAGTAAAATCCACCCATCGTGGGCAACTACAAGACGCACTTACCGTACTTTGAGGGAAATCCGCAAAAGAAGAAAAGCCAGCGAGAATTAATCTGTAACCAGATGAAGGAAAATCTTTCATTAAATATGTGTTTCTGTTGGCAGGAAGAGATTAAGCTGTGCCTTTTTTTTTATGGTACTTTTCCATAAAAAAAAAAAGTAGAAAAGTAGAAGCTGACTTCAATTTCACTACACAAACATTTATGTCTCGATTTCTTCAAGATGTCCTTTCTATTCTAAGTGGGTACATTTGGCTTCGGTAGTGGTGTTGTTTCTTTTTATTGATAGCCCAGACACAGGGTACACTGACTAAAAGCCAACAATTAGAAAATAATAGTACCAGCATGGCATGTAGAGGTACTGTGCCCAATTTATAGGCAATGGCCATTTCTTGTTTGAATACTGCGAATAAAAGCCACAAGTGCCACACACACCTTCTAAAACGACATCAAAAGTATATTTCACACTGGAAATACTGAAAAAGATCAACATTTCAATACATTTGCTACATGTGGGAACACACACAAAAAAATCTTCTAAAGGAAATTTATACTTTGCACAAAATTAAATCACAGCATCTGGAAACATTTAATTAGTCATCTGGACGTAGATTTAATGTGACGAAATAAAGACCTATTTATCTGTAGCTCTCGTCAAAATCGGAAAGACAGGAGAACAATCCGGTCGAGGAAGGCAGATCATGAGTTGCTCTTAATAAATCAGAAGTTGCTTCTATTTACAGTCAGAACACGCATGAAAAAGTTCATCACAAGTAGAGGTGTGACAAGCAGCGATGGGAATAAAATAAACTCACTTTTGAACAGATCCTTAGCACAGATGGCAATAACTAGTCACAAATTTGCCGGAATGGCAAAGAAGCCTATCTATATATATATTTAAAAAGGAACAGAAGCCCAATCAGCAGCTGCCTCATAAAATCTTTTTTAAAAAAAATGCCTTTTTAGGTTGTCTGAGTAAAACTCCTCGGGGAATAAATGATTCCTGATTCTGCCACCTGAGAACTGGTTGCGTGTCCGTGCGTGTGAGCCTCTGACGATCCTGACGCCTCTCTGCGCTCTGTTTGCCCTCAGCGGCGCTGCAGGCTTTGAAAAGAAAGAAGCGGTACGAGAAGCAGCTGGCCCAGATCGACGGCACGCTGTCGACCATCGAGTTCCAGAGGGAGGCGCTGGAAAACGCCAACACCAACACGGAAGTGCTCAAAAACATGGGCTTCGCCGCCAAGGCCATGAAGTCTGCCCATGAAAACATGTAAGAGAAAACGTAGCGATTTATGGCCTAATTAATTAATTACTTCAGAGATGAAATGAGATGAGCTGTTATTGTTATTCCCACTGAATCAACATTTTATTTTGTGGTTTTCCTCTTTTTTTTTTCTTCGGACCTTCTTTTCTTCTCGTCGCATCAGGGACATCGACAAGGTGGACGACCTGATGCAGGACATTACCGAGCAGCAGGAGCTGGCTCAGGAAATCTCTGACGCCATTTCTAAGCCCGTTGGGTTCGGAGAGGAGTTTGACGAGGTGAGTCGGTTCATCCGGTGAAGCAGAACTCAGAGGGAACCGTTTCACCAGCCAACACGGCGCCGAACGGAGTTGGACCCTGTTTCTTGTGGCGTTGTTCTGTCTCGGTTTGGCCTTGAATCCGAACGCGCTTATTCATAGAGTAATTCAACACAGCTGAAGGTATTCGGTCACCAGGATGCTCTGAATGAGTTCTTTCTTAAAGTCCCAGTCAGCTGACCTGAAGAATCCTGACTCAGGATTTTCATTCAAGATTTCCCTCCTTTGGGACCAGGTTTAAGTTTGATGCTCTCTGTCTTTTGCGCTCACTTTCACCCTTTTTCCGCGTTTGTTTTAACTTTTGGATTAAAGCTCATTCGTCGTGGCGGGAGGCAGCGTTGGTTTTAATCTTTGCTGTTGATCCCGTTTGTAAGGATGAGCTGCTGGCGGAGCTGGACGAGCTGGAGCAAGAAGAGCTGGACAAAAACCTGCTGGAGATTGGTGGCCCGGAGAACGCGCCACTCCCCAACGTGCCTTCTACTTCATTACCTTCTAAACCTGGTGAGGCTTCTTTTATTTATTCTTTAGTTAAATAGGGTTCTTCAAATCTAGAAAGGAAACGGTTTCTGTTCGTCTGATGCCTCCCGTCGTTTATCACTGCACTGGGTTTTATTCAGGGGTGTCAGTGTCAAAGGGGGGGCTGACTACATGTACCCTTTTCAAATATTCAAAAGCCATCGCACGACTCTGCGTTGTTCTTTCAAATTAAAATCCCAATAACGGGATAAAATGCTGATTCCAATGGAAAAAAACCTGGAAAGAATTGAAAACTTTTATCAGAAACCTTACAGAATTGTTGCAGTCACGTCTCAAGCTGCGACTTTGAACAATAGAGCTGGTTTTCATATGCCTAATTTTTTTTTCCCCTTACTTCGTTTTACCTCATAGCCAAGAAAGAAGAAGACGAGGACGACATGGAGGACCTGCAGCGCTGGGCGGAAGCGATGTAAACGCAGCATCACATCGAACCTGCGTCTGATTGGGGGTGCGGAGGGGGAAGGAACAACGAGGAATCGGATAGAATGAACTGATCGGATGTTGAGTGTTTTCAGTGTGTCTGAGGAGAGTTGACGTTGTGTAACACTACAATTAAGCAACAATGCTGTACTTTTTTTTTTTATTATTATTATTATTATTTTGTCCCCTAAAGGAGCGTGAAAACCCGGGGCCGCTTGGTTCCTACTGAGCCGGTCGGGTCTCAGTGTCACCTAGTTGTTTTTACCCTTGATTTAAAAAAACAACAACAAAAAAACAAAACCTTAACTGTCCCGTAACCAGGTGGGGCCATTTTATTGGAAGCAGCGTTTGATTGGCGCGCCAAGATGTTCAGAACATCTCAGGCTGATAGGAGAATCTTCACAGAAGCTAAATCCATAAAGACCTTGTTCCAACGTTTGTATTTGTGTTGCTCACTCCCTGATTATTTTTTGTTTCCTTAACTCCCTCTTGCTTTGTTTTGGTTTTTTTATTATTATCATTATTACTCCTAAACTAGAAGCATGCAGTGGGCGAGGATTCTCCAGAATCTGTGTGTGTGTGTTTGCAAGAACCGTAACCTCTTTATTTTGTCTGAAGCTGCGGGGCTCTGACCCTCCTCTTTACCTCCTGTCATCGTTTTTAGCCCCAGAAGGCGTCCTCGTCGGTGGTTCTCGTTATTTGGTGTAAATATCTCAAATGTATCTCTTTTTCATATACTGTGTCGAGAGGTTTCGGCTGAGGTCGTGTGAAGCATGCAGAGAGAAGGGAAGTCACGGTACAGATCACACCGCACAGTTCGAGACGAGAGATGTTTAACCTAACACTTTCCATCCTGCTCTGTCTGTCTTTGTCCTCCTCATAAGGGTTTTGTTTCAAATTGTATATTGTTAAAAAAGAAAATGATAATAATAGTTATAATAAACTATTGTCACACATTATTGGCTGCATCGAGATGGAAGCTCTGATTAGTCGATCCACAACATCTGCATTTTGGAGTTTAAAAGGAATAATTTTTTGAAAGTCACGACTTACTTTTTTTTTTTTTTTTTACATACAAAAGAATAAAAATCACAAGGACAGATGGGAAAGCATGTTTGCATTTCTATGTTTTATTTATCCAGATGAGAATATTATTTGCAGAATCATTAAAAGTTTACAATTCCTTTACTGTTGTGGAAGATTAATCTGTATCAAATGTTCACAGTCACCCTAATACCTGAAATAGAGAAGAAATAAATCTCCGGTTGTAGAAAATGGCTACATAAGCACCTCTGAATGGTTAATGGAACAAATTTATTCACACACACATTTATATAAATCAGTAGTAAGCTTGGGATTAAGTGCCTTGCCCAGTGGCAATATGTACATAGCTGGAGGAAGCTGGAATCAAACCCATAACCTTCCTATTGTAAGGCTACTTCTCTTCCCACTGTTGCCCTTTTTTTGCCTGTCATTTTGCAGCTTGAATAAAGGAATTTTTCCACCCACGTGAGGCAACCAGAGGTCAACTCTGTGCGAACCTGAAAAGACCTAAAGACTGTCAAAGTGCAAGAAAAGTCTGAAATCAACCTCTTGTACGAGTAGCGATAATATTTTGGGGTTTACCTGAACTTAAATCATTTTGTTTTTGGTGTTTAAAATGATTGCACATAGTTTGTTCTTGGGTAACTGAAGGAATGCCTCTTTAATGGAACATCACTTATACAATTACTTAAAGCATTTCATGATTCATGGTTTCAAAAAGAAATCATCAGTTTATTGGCTTCTCTTTAAATTTTTGACACCAAAAAGTTACTGATTTATGCCATAATTTATCGCCTTTAATAAGTGCCATATGTTCCCCACACCTGTGCTAGCACTCCTTAAACAAATTTGTACTATTGGGTCCTGTTTGGGAAATTATAGGGAAGAAGTATTTGTACACAGTAACAGAAATTAACTTAATTTTAGTTTTTACTGTTAACCAGAGCACCACCGCATTTTTCATGTCAAACTCAGGGCCGGATTTATTGATTTACTAGGCTGGAGCCAGTTTTGGTGCCCAATCACTATGGAGAAATTATTTTACTAATGTGAATAATAATACATTAATAGGTCAGCGGGTAAGAACTGATGCATTGTGGATTTAATATTTCCTCGAGCCAATGACTATGTTAAGGCCAAGGAAATGACTGTAACGTCATGATTTTCAAATACTTGAATATTGCTTATATTCATAAAAACACTAATATAATACAACTCGCATGCTTTTGGCCTGAGTTTTATATAAAGCACAACGAAAGCAAAACAAACACTTATTTTAAAAAAAAGAAAAATCTTTTTTTTTTCTCTCTTCCGTCTGTCGATCTGCCCCCTCCACAGGCGGATTGGCGCAGCGTCTGCAGTGAAGCGGGCGCTGTACCGGTCTGTGGTGGTGAAGAGAGAGCTGAGTTAAAAAGCGAAGCAATCAATTTACCAGTCCATCTATGTTTCTACCCTTATCTATGGTCATGAGCTTTGGGTCATGACCGAAAGAACGAGGCCAAGGCTACAATCAGCCGAAATGGGTTTTCTCCGTAGGATGTCTGGGCTCTCCCTTAGAGATAGGGTGAGGAGCTCAGTCCTCCAGGGGGGACTCAGAGTAGTTTTTTTTTTTTTTTTTTTTTTTTTTTGTATGAACTGATGGAGAGATGCATACACAAAGTAATTGTCTGGAAATGCCAATATTCACCACAGGGAAACGGGAAATAAATCTATCCCATCCGTCCATAAATCTATTTATCTATTTATCTCTTTTACACATAGCTCCGCTGACCCGAAAACAATCAAATCCTAAACACACACAGGAATGCTGTGTAACGTTTCGATCTTGAACGCTCCTCTCCCTCTCTCTCTCTCTCTCTCTCTCTCTCTCTCTCTCTCTCTCTTTCTCTCTTGCCGTGACGTCAGGGTTTGGCGACTTCGCACATGCGCACAGATGCCCAGCGCTGATGCAAGAAATATCTCCGAGCAGACGTGTGGAAGTGATCGAGGGACAAGAAAAGTTGACTATATTTTGTGTCGTTCAGACCGCAAACATGTCGGGAGACGAGGTAAGAGAGCCAGACCACTCGGTCTTCAGTCAGTGTCGGTGCGGGAGCTTCGCAGGAATCAGGTGGTTGACTTCTTGGTCCTTATCGATGACTTTGGGCCTCGGCAGTGTTGCTCCCCTCCCTGTCCGCGGCAGCTCACACATGGCTGATGCAAACTGAGCTAGCAGAGGGCCAACTAGTCAGACTCATGTTCGCCTTAAAAAAAACAAAAAGAAAGAAAAAAGGAACTGCGAAATACGCAGTTGCGCTGGGGCTCATCGCACCGATTGGGTGGCTAGAATTAATTTTAGCTAATAAATCCGCCGTGTTGTTGCCATTGTATCGCTCAAACTGAGCGGGTAAAGAGGCTAGCTAAGCAGAAGCGGTGCTGCTAGCCGTTCATTTCTAACAGCTACACAGATTTAGCTTATTTTGACTCGACCAAAACAGACAGAATGAATGTAGCAGCTGTTAAACCACCGGGTCAAAACCGAGTCAGTAAAATGTTACTTTACATTCTTGCATCTTAACGCTTTCTTGTTGCCTTTAGCTCTAGATTGTGACACTATCTTCAAACTTTTACGGATTCGTTTGTCATCCGTCCCTCTGGCGACTCATCCACCTGTTTACTCATCTGTCCATCTGTTCGTCATTTATTTTTCTGTTCATACGTCCCTCCATCCAGCACTGCCTGTCCGTCTTTCAGTTCATCCATTCAAACGTCTGTCTGTCTCTTTGTTTTTGCAGAGTCTGTACTTTGAGACTGATTAGAGGTATCTGCCGGTTATAAATACTCAACTTTATTATTTGCTATAAAAATGTTCTTTAAAAAAATGAGCTCTGGAAATGTAAGTGAAATACATTTTGAATATTTGAAATAAAATGACATGTAACCTGGCAATGATGGTTGCATCATTGCCAGGTTGGTGTAACCTGGCAATGATGGTTGCATCATTGCCAGGTTGATGTAACCAGGCAATGATGGTTGCATCATTGCCTGGTTGATGTAACCTGGCAATGATGGTTGCATCATTGCCTGGTTGATGTAACCAGGCAATGTGGTAATGGTAATCAAAACTCGAAAATCCCAAGATTTCGTTTTGATTTTTTATTTTTTTTTTTGTGCCTAATTTGAGTCCCCCTCCACTTTTTCAGATGATTTTCGACCCCAACATGACCAAGAAGAAGAAAAAGAAGAAGAAGCCCTTCATGCTGGATGAGGAAGGAGGAGAGGGCGTGGGAGGAGAAGAGGCGAAAGAGGTGGAAGTCAAGGAGGCCGAGCCAGAGATCGGGGAGGACAAGGAGGTGGATATAGATGAAGATGAAGGCAGGAAAAAAGGTTTGAAAGAAGGTTGCTTTACGTTTCACAGCTGTATGCAACAGTTCTCTTCATGAAACATAGATTTGGCTGTTTTTCTTTTTTTTTTTTTTGTTCTTTTAGCTGGGTTTGTTTATCATTCTAGAACCATCGGATGACTTGAGCGACCTGAACTTCTTCAACCAGAAGAAAAAGAAGAAGAAACCGAAGAAGAACTTTGGGCTCGAGAACGACATAGAAGAAGGATTAAAGGTCAGTCACTAATAAACTGCTCTCTGCCTCCTCCTTTTTCTTTCCTTCTTTTTTTTTAATTCATTTTACTTACTCTCTCTCTGCATTTAAACTAAGTTTTACTTCTCACTGATTAAAAACCAGGAGCTGAAAATTGAAGGGGAGCAAACCGAGGCGCCGGAGGAGGACTGCACCCTAGATTTGATGCTTCCCAACAAAAAAAAGAAGTCGAAGAAAGTCGACTTCGACGAGGGAGAGGCTTTGGAAAAAGACGACGGTACAGTCTACAACAGCTTTCCTTCAATGGTGAAGACTAAAAGCTGGCTTCTCGGTGTTACAAGGTTTGCACATTGTGTCTGCAGCTCTGGAAGACGACGAGAGCAAGAATAATGATGGAATTTCGTTCATTTCCTCCACGGGTCCAGCGTGGGCTGGCACGGAAAGAGACTACACGTATGATGAGGTAAGACGGCACAGGGACTCAACGACACAGGCGATTGCTTCAGTGGGCTTAGCATCAATCCCTTCCTTCAAAGCAAACATGTTGCAGCAACGGGGAGGAGCGCCTCCTAAATCAGGCTTCGTATGAACGCTGCGGCCAACTGAACACCGAGAAGAACGTGGAAGGACAAGCAAATAGTGTGGCTAGAGGATGGCAGCATCAGCTCACAGCTAAAAGCAGAAGCACTGGACGTGCGGTACTTTCTAAGGGATGCAAAAAGAAGTTGAGTACACGCAGTTAATGAGAGCTGCCCCGCCTAGAAAAGAAAGACGCAGCCGAGAGTAAAAGTGCTGAGCGAGGAGGCCTTTCTTCAGAAAAGAAAAATAACCTGGGTACACGTAACCGTTCCATGAAAGACATGCAGAAATAGGCATGTCACAATAAGGAATAAATGAATTATCCGCATGATCTTCTTTCTTCCAACAATTTCATGACAAAAGTCTTCCATCTTTTGCTTTGGTCTCGTCTAGCCCTTTTTTTTTTTTTTTTTTTTTTGACTTACAATTTTATCTACAGAGACTTTATAATTAATTGTTTTGCTTATGTCGGCTATTTAAAATGTCTTCCAGTTAAATGTTAATTAGAATTTAAAGCTTATTGGTCTTTCAGAGTGTGATCCTGCATTACTATTCCATTAAGACTGTCTCAAAGCAACAATATTATCGTTTATCGCGATAACTTTCGGGATGATTTATCGTCTGACAAAATTTGTCACAGTGACAGGCCTGTGCAGGAACACTTTCTATCGAATGCCTTCTGCTGGAAAGATGAACATAAGGAGTACGCACAGTCGGTAGCAACATTATTTCTGTCAGCTTCTTTCTGAATAGTGTCTAAGAAAGAGACGTTAATAAAAACAGAAGTATTCAGCCAGAAATGGTTTACATGGAGAAAAACCCGATCAAATTACACATTCTTAATGACTGCAGCATCTCAGTCGGTGGCTTTTTATCTAGGAAAAGGACAGAACTAACCCTAGAAACCAGTTCTCTACTCCAAGTTAAAAACCAGCTGTTATGATGCTTATGAACAAATGTTTGAGGTGTTTTTTCTTTTTTCTTTTTTTTTTTTTTAATCCCAGCTCCTAAACAGAGTTTTCAACATCATGAGGGAGAAAAATCCTGACATGGTGGCTGGGGAGAAGAGGAAGTTTGTGATGAAGCCCCCTCAGGTGGTTCGAGTGGGAACCAAGAAAACGTCCTTTGTCAACTTCACAGATATCTGTAAACTGTGAGTCACAACAACCATCCTCGTTGTTTGTACCTCACTGACCCCCGGCCGGTGAAAATCCCATCAGAGGCCTCATGCTTCTTCCTTCTTCCTCCCAGGTTGCATCGTCAGCCTAAACATCTTCTCGCTTTTCTGCTGGCTGAGCTGGGAACAAGGTACGCAGTGTTTTATCTTTTTTTTTTAACAGTACTGTGAAACTGTACATGTTAAAAATTCTTAACAGACACTGGTGTGTTTGTGTGGACTTAATAACATTTGTGTCTTTTTGTCTGTTAACAGCGGCTCTATAGATGGAAATAACCAACTTGTGATCAAAGGCAGATTTCAACAGAAACAGATAGAAAATGTGTTGAGAAGATATATCAGTAAGTCGGAAGCGCCTGTATTTACTATTGAACTAACTTGAATCATATTTCATTTACATTGGATTATGGGTATCTGGATTAAGGTTGTCTGCCTTTGGCTCTAGTGGTCTTAATTTGAAACTGCTAAGACAGTAAAGTAGGTAAAGGGATAGAGGGGGAAGACATGGAGCAAAGGTCACCAAGCCGGGAATTGAACCTGGGACGGCCGCGTCGAGAACTAAAGCCTCCTTATGTGGGTTGTGCTTAACCTCTGCGCCACCACAGCAGCCCTTAGTATTTCACCTCTTAGTCAGTTTCTTGTCTTGTTTAATAAAGCCGTATGTGACCTGGTGTCCTAAATGTTTTTTCTTTTTTTATTCTTTTTAATTATTGTTTTCCTTCCTGCAGAGGAATACGTGACATGTCACACCTGCCGCTCCCCAGAGACCATCCTGCAGAAGGACACTCGTCTTTACTTTCTGCAGTGCGAGACGTGCCACTCCCGCTGCTCCGTCGCTAGCATCAAGACTGGCTTCCAGGCTGTGACGGGCAAGAGGGCACAGCTCCGAGCCAAAGCCAACTAAAAGGCCAAGAAACCTGGGCCCACTCCCACCCACCCTCTTCTAACGACCTCTTTTTTTTCCCTGAAGCTGGGGTCGAGACGCCCTCATTGATTTGCTTAAAGAACTCTCTGAACCGAACTGCGGGAGTTTGGCTGTTGTTTAGTTGTCATTTGCCTGTACAGGCCGGTGGGGGAGTGAGAGGTGCATCTAAAAGCAACAGAAAAAGGTTCAGGTGCTGTAAAACAGGTGATGTTCACCAGGAAACATCACTGGATTGAATTAATTTGTTTTGTTGTTTAGCCTCTGAATCCTCTGGCTCTTTTTCTTTTTCCCCATTTGCTGTGTTTTTTTTTTATTTTTTTCCCCAAGAAAAGCCTGATTGACCACAGCTTGAATTCTTTCTTTTCTCTCCCACTTCACACATACCAGAGAGGAAGACAAAAGGTTACATTTACACCACAGCCAGTCGCATTGTGTTAAAACTACCCTGATTCACATATGAGTTTTGATGTCTTTCTATATATTCTTCGGCTCATAACTAGACTGAAAGCCATTGCAGTTTGTATTTTGGCCCAAGTCACCAAATCGTTTAGGTTTCTGTGCAGCTTCCCAATTTAATAAATGACCTAAGCAACAGGACTATAATTCAATTATAGTTTATGCCAAACTTGTGAAAAATTGTCGTAATCTGACTTCCTAATGGCTTTACTGTCAAAAGTAAAAAAAATAAAACGTTTTGGGCTCAAAAAAACTGTGATGGACATGACTGTTTTGAGGTTGTAACAAAGAAACTAAAACTGAGCACTTTTGTTGCATTGAGGATTTCTAAAGATTAGATCTATGTTTTTATCAACCTGATTTGAGCAATTTGAAATTAAAATTTTGAGAGAAAAAAAGATGGCTTACTTGGGTTTGTAGCAAAATAAAAAAAAAATGTCAAGGTTTCTTCTTGCTGCTGGATATTTTAAGAATTGATTCAGAGTTTTACTCCATAATTTAGCCAGAATATAAAGTCAGTTTGTGTATTGCAGACCACATGATGTTGGTTCTGCTTTTCTATAAGCCTAATGTGGATTAGGTCCGACTAGTCAGTTTAAAGCCGGGTTTTTACAGAAATAAAATGTTCTCTCTCTCCTCGTCATTACTTTTTTTTTATTGTGTTGTAGGCATTTAAAAGGGCTGCAAGTCAAATGACGGCAACTTACTTCTTTGGGGTAACATTTAACATATTGGCATTGGGGTGTGAATGACACCAATATAAAGACTAGAAATCAATTCAGAAACAAGTCATTGCTTCAGTGTTCATAACACATTATTGTTAGAATTTTCTGTTATAAATCAACACTAACTGGGAGCAGGGAGAAATTTATTAATGTTGTAAGTCCAAAATGTGATCTGCCTTTATCTTCACCATTTTGTCAATACTTACAGTTTGCTGTAATTACAAGTACAAGATTTTTGTGGATTTAAATCTCCTAACTTTGCACTTAAAAGGACTAACATTTTGATCCGTTCTTAATAGACTTGTCAGAACAAAGCTGGCTTCAACTGTTGCTACAGAATGTCAATTTAATTTAGGTCTTAACCATGACTGGCTTGTTCTAGTATCTCTCAAGTTTGGATACTCACTGCAAGGAACACTTTTTATAAACATTTAAGTGAGAGAATCGCATACATTTCTACCAAATACATCGGGAAAAAAATCTGGTCATTATTTTGAAAATTCCATACAGGAAGTATCACAGTCTTTAGCTTCACTCTAATTGGCTGGCTTTGGCTTCGAGCGAAACCGTCGTAACTGAGGTTGTGACGGAAGCAACGGAACCAACGCTAGGAGTTCTGAGGAACAGTCTAGAATAGCGTTGCCTAAAATAGCAAATAAACATGCCTCGCGTCTACATCGGACGACTAAGTTATCATGTCCGTGAAAAGGACATTCAGCGGTTTTTCAGCGGATATGGAAAACTAATGGAAATCGACTTGAAAAATGGGTGAGCTTTGGCTGAACATCCGAACGTCGCTCGTAGCTTTGGAACCGCTGATGTTGAACGACGTTAAGTGCAGGAAATGTTAATGCTGTAACACGAAATTTCTTTGTTTCAGTTGGTAAATCTAGCTTCATTTAAGGTTATGTGCTAATTTTGACCGAAAGTGCATCGTTAAACTTAAGTTTATTAACTGATTTTCGACCCCGTGCAGCAAATGCCGCATGGCCAACATGGCGGCTTCGTATTTTCTACATTGGAGAGCTAGCGTGGGCCTAGCTAGCCGAGCTAGCCGCCTGTTGTTGGTCGTGTTTTTGAATTGCTCTCATTTGATGGAGTGTTGTTCTCTGGCACTAACGTTGAGTCGTATTCTTTCCTGCAGCTATGGATTCGTGGAGTTTGAAGACAACCGGGATGCCGACGATGCCGTGTATGAGCTGAACGGAAAGGATCTGTGCGGAGAACGAGTGATCGTTGAGCATGCCCGGGGCCCACGGCGAGACCGAGATAGCTACGGTGGGGGTTACTGGGGCGGAGGGCGCAGTAAGTGCCATCTGTTACATCATATTCTCTTTCCCCCTTCCCTTCAGGACGAGGTTCCAGTGTAGAGTACGAAGAGAACCGTTTTTAGCTATAAATTTATCAAATTTGTTGAGCATTTGTTGTCTGGTTGACTCGTATTTGTTAATTTTATGTTTTCTTCCAGGTAAATAATTTTGACTGAGAGCCCTGGGATACACGCATTTCGTGCATGCTTTTCTTAAAAAAAAAAAAAATATTTAAAACTTTTTGTAGTTTTTAAATTTAGTGTTTTTTCCACGTATGTAAGCAGTAGTTTGACTAAACGAAGTACTTTGTTTTCCCAAACTCATCTGTGGTCATATTACAGTTTTCTTTGGCTTTTTTTTTTTTATTATTATTATTATTATTTAGGTCAAATCCCACCCCACTCTGAAGTTGTTTTCAGTTCCATTAATAGTCGCTGACCTGTGAGTTTTTGCTCCCCCTGATCATGGGCCGCCCTGCATTAAACAGTGGTTCCTTGATGGGAACGAGCAAATAACTGCAGGTCAGGGTGTATGGTGATCCATAGTGCTCTTCATAGTGTAAACTGAATCCATTTTGTAAGTTAAAATTCTTTCTAATATTTCTTTGACTCATTTGCTTCATATTTACATTATTTAGACCAATGTAGCAAGTGTACATTGTGCTTGGAGGTTAGGACTTAACTAACACTTTTTCGTTAATTTGTGTATTTGCTAACTTTGGCATTTCTCTATATTTTTCTATATATTAAACATTAACAAAAGTCCTTGATGTTTCAATTTGAAAGAGTCCAGCTGCGGGCTGAGGCTGAGAGTCCATTGAGGCTAAAGATGACTGGCTAAGATGACTGCCTGTCCCGTTTGGCCTTGGCTTTCACCTTACAATGTGTGTGTGACCTTTGCCCCCTTGATCCTTGGCTGACCTAACCGGAAGCCATGATGACAGCAGCCTTTTGCCAATAGACCAGGGGTGATGGTGAGGATTGCCATTGGTTTCTATGTTGACCGCAAACATGACTGGATCGGCTGTAGTTGAACAACTTACAATCTAAAGAAAATATGTAAGTGCAAAACTGGGAAGAAGGGTGCACCAGACTAGCATCTGGTAAGGTACCAGTTTGAAATGCTTAGAAAAGTCATTGTATCATTTAGACTCAATTGAATTCGCCAGCCTCCTTGACTAAACACCATGTGGATGCCTCCTCTCTTTTTGTTACAGGGTTCAGAGGGTCTGAAAGAACATCACTGTCCAGCCAAAGCATTTCTATAAGATATACACTTTAGTTAAAAGCCTTTGCTTTGCTGGTACTAGAATCAGTGGTGTTCTTTGCAGCAGCAAGCATCTTTATAATGTGAATGCTACGGACTTTTAAAGAGTCTTTGAAGTGGCTGTTAAAATCTCTTATCTGAAGCTCTGTGAAGGAGATAGGGATCTGAGGGACTCCTATTTGAATATATTCCCCAGTTTGATCTGGCCTGTTTTCATTCGGTAGTCCAGACCAGTAGTTTTCTTGACCGTATCACTTTTAGTTCGTTCTAAAGCATGTTTGTGTGTGCTGTCGTCTCTAAAGGTAGTGGTTACAGCAGCAGCAGGAGCCGCTCTGGAAGGGACAAGTATGGACCTCCAGTCCGTACAGAGTACCGCCTCATTGTGGAAAACCTGTCAAGCCGCTGCAGCTGGCAGGACCTCAAGGTAAGCCCTTTTTTATTTTTTTTTTCTCCTCTCATTTATTTCGTCAAGCGTTGACTGCTGAAACTGTGAGCACATCGTTACATTTGTCTCTGTCTCGTGAAGGACTTCATGCGTCAGGCAGGCGAGGTGACGTATGCCGACGCCCACAAGGAGCGGACCAATGAAGGGGTGATAGAGTTCCGGACTCACTCTGACATGAAACGGGCCATGGACAAGTTAGACGGCACAGACATCAACGGGCGAAAGATTCGATTGGTGGAGGACAGACCCCGCAAACGAAGGTCTTATTCTGGCAGCCGCTCCAGGTGGGATTACTGATGGATTTAAAAAATATATATTTTATTTTTCTCTGGAAAACAAGCTTCTGATTTAGAAAAAACCAAAAACTTCACTAGAGATGCCATGTGTTTGATTCCTCATCTGTCATCAGATCTCGAAGTCGCCGCCGCTCCCGCAGCAGAAGCCACAGGAGCTCAAGGAGTCACTCCAGATCTCACTCCAGGTGAGTTCAGATTGAAATGTTTTGAGTCGGCTGTAAGAGTTTTTGTTTTTGTCAAGCTGAGCAAGTCTACAAAACTTCACCAAAATTATTTCTTTCTCCCCATTAGGTCCCGTTCCCGTAGCAACAAGAGAAGGCATCATTCTCGCTCGAGGTCTGAGAGGAAGTCTCGTTCCAAGTCTGGAGAACGGAAATCGCGCTCTCGCACCAACAGATCTCGTTCAGGTTCCCACAAGTCCAAGTCTCGCTCGCGCTCACAGAAATCTCGTTCCCGGTCAGCCGACCGGAAATCAAAGTCCCGCTCCAAGAGCCGTTCTAAGGTCAAGTCGGAGCGGGATTCTCGTAGCAGATCCAAGGAGATGGATGTTGGTGCTGGCGAAGACAACAACAAGAAGTCCCGCAGCCGTTCAGCGTCCCCTGTAGAGAACGGGAAAGAGGAGCGCACCGCCAAATCAGCGTCCCGCTCCCCATCCCCACAGGAAGACGAACGCCGATCTAAATCCAGAGAGAAGCGTTCAGCGTCCCGCTCGGTCTCCCGCTCAAGGTCTCGTTCACGATCTAGATCAGCCTCTCAAGATTAGATGTGGAAAACATTCTCCCCCTCCTTTTTCTTTTTTGTGTTTTATTATAATGCTGTAAATAACGAGCAGTGTCACAGGCTTCTGCTTCCTTACCTTTTCTTTTCAGAGTGTGCCGTTTTGACACGCCATCAATAAATGCACATTGTCAGGGCTGTTTTTTGGAAACCTGCCTATGTAAAAGATGATTTCTCATCCCAAGTTTTGAGTAGTCTTCCGCTTGAGACTCATTTTCTAGCCCACAGATTATTATTATTTTTTATTATTATTTTAAGTCTGTTTTCAATAAAATCTTTTCTGGCTTTGTACGAACAACATTTAATATTCTTTGGTTATTGTTACCAGTAAATTTGCTTGTAGCACACTGTGTACAATTTACCATCATTCTTACTTTTCCCGGATTATATAAAGGAATTTTTTTTAAAGTTTCATGAAGTGCACAGTTATGAGTGAATTGTTGGATACTGATGCAGGTTTTTTTTTTCTCTTATGGGCCTTTTCATTTTTTATGTTTTATTGTGGGAGGACACAAGAGCGTGTACTATTAAACTTCATGATTACATTGTGAAAAGTTTGTTGTACTTTTGAACAACTTGCGTTGTAGTCGGGTTATCCCTTTTTGAAAAAATAAAATTGTTCATAAGCTGTACTTGGGTGCATTTCCCCTAAATTCTTAGAAATATTGAAGTCATGGTTAAATTGAGTGAGCGTAGACAATAATGCTGATATACTTTCCTGACAGTAGCAGCTCTGGGAAGATAAACTGCCCTATTCAGTTTATTTTCCGCTCTTGTTCCTGTCTTTCCCCCCTGGTTTGAGATGTGATTCACGCACAGGAGTTCTTCACGTTAAAACAATTGAATTCGGATATTGTGCATTTTTGCTGGTGTCGAAATGACGAGCTGAATGCTGCGTCGTAATTTTGTCCCAACAGTTAATTTTTCCCCCTCAATGACTAAATAAAATGTTTTTTTTTAATTGTATGTTCAATTAAAGATCTTAAAAATAACATGTGACGTGCTTTATTGAAAAAAGAGAGAATTGACTGCAGTATTGACGTGACCTATATCGTGCTAATTATATAAGTGGTCTGTCTTGAAAGTGGCTCTAGCTGTGAGAATTTCCTGTTCTATGATCAAATGTCTATTTAAAAATTATAGACTATCTAGACTGGTAAGCAGTTTACTTGATAAACCCGAATATGTTCACTGAAGTGTTAAAAATGGAGTGCTTGCTAAAGAAGTCCCTCTGTCGTTAGGAAAATAAATAAGCGATCGGCTACTGTGTGGTAGCTGCACGCATGCGCAAATTGAGCCCCGGAGCCGCAGGAAAGCAGCGCTGGTAAGCCAAATGTCAGTTTCCTAAATGTTGCCAACGCCTTTACTTTCACATTTATAACTATTTTAAAGCGGACAAGGAGATACTATTCACCTCGCCTCATAAGAACAGGCTCCGGTTTGTGTGCTTGTTTTTTTTTATTTTTCAAATGTCCATTAGGTACATCCTTTTTTTTTACGGTATGGATGTATTCAACCAGAAGCCTTTTCGATGTAAGAGGGGGAAAAAACAATTATCTGATTCATTATCGCTGAAGACTTAGTCTTTAAAATAATAAAACTAGGCTGCTGCATTTTTGTTACTACGGTGTCCGACATGCTTAACGTTGTATGGGTAAGATAATACTAATTCATTAAAGATGCTTATGGCGAAATTGGTAGGTTCTTTTTTTTTGTATATAATTGTGGGTTTTAAAGGACTTAGTGTTTTGGTTTTCCACATTTTTTTTGGTTTGTGGATTTCAGAACCTCCGCCATTTTAACTGAAATGCTGTATTTTTGTGTATGTGTGTGTGTGTGAACTTGAAAGCTTGTGCGTAAAATATTGGCGTGTCACCATTGTTGCCTTATTTCATTGGATGTAATGGATGGTTGTTTGGAAGTCATTATGGCCGTAGCTGTTTTGTAGTTTTATGAAAGTAAATTCAGCGTTCCTCTATGTCTGACTATGTTATTATTATTATTATTATTTTTTTTTTCTGGGTTAATTTTTATTTTTTAATAAATATTGCTTCTGTAAACAGGCCACCATTCAAAGACAGTTTTGGCATCAAATCTAACCCAATCTTTGCACAGTCTGTAACATGAATTAAGGTCAACAAACCCTTCAAAAGTAAAACCGGGAACAAAAATGATACATTTCCTTTTGGTTAAACATCAATACTGCTTGACCTTTTTAAAAATTTGGCAAAGACCCAACATAAAGTAGTGGATAATTCGTGAAGTGTAAGAAAAATGATCTCTAAGGCATGTTTCACATAAATCTAAAAAGTGTGGCATGCATTTGAATGCAGCCCTTGTTTGCTCTGATGCCCCTAAATGCAATCCAGTGAAGCCAACTCACTTCAGAAGTCACTTAGTTGTGTGTAATGAGACAGATTTGCTCTCCGAGGTTTTTTGAAGTTTGTTTGGGAACATTAGAGGACAAACGACATCGCAAGAACCAAAGAACACAGTTAATGGATCAGTGTTCTGGTCAGGTAAAATTATTACCCTGCAGTTCAATCCATTACCACAAAGAACTTGGAATCTGATTCTTAGAGACTTCCAATCGGACTGAACCTTTGGAAACCTGAGTGCTTTGAAACTTTTTCAGAATAAAAAAAAGATACAATTTGCAAGTCATTATAAACCTCTTAGTCTTTTAACACATTTTTTTGTGTTTTGTCTTGTTTATTGGCTTTCCAGCGGTCCAACACAGGAAACGGGGAGCCACCAATATGAGTGGCAAAGTAAACATGGACGCTCAACCCAAAGAAGCTGACGGCACAACTACTGACCCGTCGCCCTCCCCGGCCGGCGAGACCATCCTCATCTGCGACAATGTCGCTAAGAAAGCACGAGCCATGCCCCACGCCACCACCACCACAGCGCTCCTCTTGCCAGGTATAATGATACGTTAACGAGCTGCAATTAGTGTTTTAGTTCAGCTAACTCATGCTGCTTGGTTCTTACATTGTTAAAGAAGCACAACAGCCATTTTATGGAAAATGTTAAAGGAAAACGCAGCGTTAGCCGCCACCAGCACTCCCTTCAGTTTGCGAAAAGTTCTTGAAACGGTCTCCTCTGAACTTAGGGATTGTTATTGCTACATTTAAATAAGTCAATTTGTATTTATATTGCAAATAATTTTGCAAAAAATGACCTTGACTACAAATCAAAGCAGCCCAATTAGCCCGAATGCTTCTTGTTACAGTTTTAGAACCATGTAGTTAACAAGATCAGTAGATCCCTGTGTAGTTTCTAGTCACTGATCACGCCCACCTTCCTCCCTA
This sequence comes from Girardinus metallicus, assembly GCA_903067095.1. Taxonomy (NCBI): domain Eukaryota; kingdom Metazoa; phylum Chordata; class Actinopteri; order Cyprinodontiformes; family Poeciliidae; genus Girardinus; species Girardinus metallicus. The sequence continues at coordinate 54,408 of CAEGAE010000257.1, forward strand.
AAATAGCAAGTGGATTTATTTAAAATTATTTATCCATATCCATAAACAATAACAGTCTGACACATGTTCTAGGTGTCAATTTCTGTTTTAAAATCAAGCACGTTTAGGCTGCGTAACAACAGGATGATCTGAACTCCACTTCTAATCATCGCCTAAAATGCAGGGGCCTAGATAAAGTCTGGACCTTAGATGTCATGATGTGACCTGAAGCAGACTGTTCAGCGTGGATGAATTTAGGCAATTCTGCAAAGAAAAGCGGGAACCCCCCCCCCAAAAAAAAACACTTATTACAAGCTTTCTGATTCATCTGAATTGTTTATAATCTGAAACATTTCAGGATAACAACAAAGCAAAAACAATAAAAAGAAGAAGAAAATCTATTAGATGTCTACTGTCCTACAGCATTGTAATCTATTGTTTTAGGTAACTTTTTAATAATTAGATTGGCTTGGAATTGCACTATTAGACCATTTGGACTATTAGTGAAATAAATGTGAAATATGAAATAAAATTAAAGTGGAAGCAAATGGATTTAAATTATACTTGTTTGTCATGTAAAATGAGCAGTTTTATTTTTGTTTTCACATGACGATGGAAAACTGAGATGAACGGAAAAATGAATCTTCAGGAAAGAAGATTACATTTTGAGAGTACTTGATAGAGGTCTTGATATTGTGGTCTGTAAATTGAGTTTACATGGTTGCGTCCCATTCTGTAAATTTACATTTATGTCACATGATGTGATTAACTCAATTTTAGCTAATAGAGATATTCCTTTTTCTGACATGACGTCAAACGGTTACTTTCGTTGATCGCAGTAAGAAACGACGCACTTACAGGGATGCATGCTGTGTTTCCTGCAGCTCCTCCTGGTCACCAGAAAGTGGAACTGACTCAAGCCCTCGCTGTGGCAAACCCAGGTAAAGGCAGCAGACCAAATGAGATAGCTGCTCCCACCCTGACAGCACAGGTTGGGGGGGCTTGTAGCATCGTCCATGTCCTCGAGTGGAAGGAGGGGATGGCCATTCTGCCCAGTAGCAACCTCAAGGTGAGATCCTGTTTCTGATCTGATGCTTTGAAGTGTTCAGTGCACAGAGAAACAGAAACAGAAGGACCGGTGCATGTTAGCTTTTAGGGAGTTATGTTAATAAAAGCAGGTTCTCCTACATTTTTAGTTAGTTGCTTTTCTACATAATGTGATACGTGGAATTTTGCTGTGGAGCAGAAAGAGCCAGAAGTATGTCAGAAATAGCTTTACACATCCTGTGACTGCTTCAGAGGCCAAAAGTCTGACTCATTTTAACAAACAGGCCCTCTTCTGTGCATGTTGCAGTTCTGTGTGAGTGATGTAGGGACTCTGAGCACGCTGATAACCCCAGGGACCACCAGCGGCCCCACTGACCCAGCAGCAGGGACTTCTGGACGATCCATCGGGGCAGAAAGCCCGCCGGACAAATCAGGTAGAGTCACCAAACCACTGGAAACAAAGACAAAATACAACATTTTAATGAAAACGCTTCACTTTTTACACTGTATAAAAATAAAAACGTCCCAGATATTACAACCAGGATTTAAATTGGAATATATATATATGTTGTTAGGAAGGATGGAAACAGTAAATATCTGACTATGCTAACGATAATGGAAACCCTTTATTGCGTTAGACTAATCCAGAGTGCGAACTCAGCCAGTCAAAACGACATAAATGCTCAAAAAGATATTTTACAATTAGAATAAAAGTTTTGCAGTGCTTTAAAGTACCTGTAATGCATGAAGAATAATCTAGTTGAACTTTATCCAGTTTATGAAATATAGTTTTCATTGGCGTAAATATCAAAAATACCAGGGGAGTTGTTCACTTTTTTATATTTTCACAAATGCAGTACAGCTTTCACAGATCATAACCGTAGTTTAAAGTAATGTTTTAACCTGTGTTGAATATTCCAGCTGGAGGTATGACCGGTCTAGGCAATTTAAATTTTGAACTGAATTTGGTAAATATTGTCTAAATGCTTGTAAAGCAGTAAAATAGCCATTTAGTGATTCATCCAGCTGGTTGCTGTGAATGAGATGCTGCCTCAGCATTATTGTTAAAACTAGCTGATTGAGCCATAAAACTGAATAGATTTAATGTTGCTCATATTTGGCTGGTTTTACATTTAGAGGTAGTTCTGATTGGTATCTGGAGCTAAACAGCAGAAAATGAGCTGCAAAATAATTTAAATATGGGTCTATGTCACTGAACCCAGCAGCATTAAATACTGTTCCGTAATGCTAAGTGTATTTCATTTTGCTGCCTGACCGGTTACACCGACACACTGCTATTTCCTGCATACGTATAATATTTTCTCCATTCAGTGATCCTACCGTGTGCGCACTGAATGAAGCGCAGATGAGCAACAATTACACGAGCTGCAGCAGAGCTCCTGTGGAGACGTCAAGAGGCTGCAGCTGCATGTCCACAACGTCGTTCGGCAATAACAAGACAAATGCGGTTTTCCCGTGAACTGGATATGAATTTTTAATTCCTCTCAGCCCCAGAAGTGTCTGTCCCTGTCGGTACCGTGAGAGCCGCCGCTGCTGCTGTGGAGCCAGAGAGGCTGGTTCCTGTCAAACCTGAGGCCCAGGTGGGGCCGGAGCAACAGAACCACGATCCAAGAGCACAAAGGAGCTACGCGGAGGAGCTCCGCAGGGACCCTGTCTCGGACAAGTATGCTTACAAAACAAACTTTGAGTTTTTTTTGTTTTTTTTTTGTGCAAGCAAATTCAACTCAATTAATTCTGGTCACATCAATCAAATTCATATTTAATCAAAGTTGCTTCATTTTAACCCAGTTAAATGAGTTTTAATCAACCAAAGTCAAATTCAGTTCTTTCAGTGTATCGCATTTGATTAATGAGTTCAGCACATTTTAGTCAAATTTGAATTCAGTACAAAACAGCGCAATTCATTGCGGCTTCATTTCGTTTCCTGAAGGGAAGTTAGATTTTTTTGCATCCCATTTCTCATTTGTCTTAGGAGGAGTGTCAGCGTGGAGAAGGTGCCTGCAGGTGGGAGGGTCTCCTCTCTGAACCCAGACCACCTGAAACCCATGAGGAAGAGGAAGAGGAAGGAGTACTTGAGTCCGTCCGAGGAAGACTCTGACATGGAGGGAACGGTGGGACAGCACTTCGCGCTCTCTTTACTCTTCATTTAGTGTGAAGCTGCTGCTTCTTGTGGGATTTGATAGGTTTCAGTTTCAAGATGTTCTTTCAGATAAAATATCTTTTTTTTTCTATGAGAGAATTTCTGTGTTTAATTCATTTCAAACATATTTTCTAGGATGAGAAGATGGACTATTCTAAAGCAGATGGTCGACTCATCAGAGGAGGTTATTCTTTCCTTTTCCCATTCTTGTGCTTGAAAATGCTGGATTTAAGTTTTAAATTTGCAAAATGACGTGATGAATAAAATAACGAATAATAATTTGTTAATCTGGCTATTTACTCAAGATTTTTAGAGCTGACTCCTTCGTTTTTTTTTCTGCCTTCTTCCGTTCCAGTCAATATTTAATTATGTCTATTATTCTTCTTTGTCTGTAGTTTCATTTTATTCCTTTAACAAAAGCTTCAGAGCTGCAGCTCATAAAGAAATACTCTGATTTATATTGTTTTGAGAAGGTGGAGACAGTAAAACTGAACAATGGACCTGGACTCAGTATCTGGAGGAAACCAAATCTGTTGCTGCTCCCAACAAGCTCTTCCATGAGGTATCCTTCCCTATCTTTTTGTAACTTGCAGCTTAAATATAATAAAGCAAATCATCCAAGAATAAGAGGAAATATAGGAAACATATTTACCTTTTAGATTTATCTTATTTCTTTAGAGTTTGAGGGGGTTTATTTTTAAAGACAACGTGTTTGCATTTTGTGTTTTTAATCTGTTTTTAAATGTCCTGGTGTGGAGGGCGTGTGTAGGTGTGTGTCCATATGTGTGTGTTTGGGGGAGGAGGATGCAGAGTTCTTACCCTGCAGCTGCTAAACAACCAGCTGGCATGTAGATAGCATCTAATGTAATCCAATCTGGTTCGCTCTTTCCTGCAGTTCTCCAGCAGTCAGTTTTGTTTCTTTATTTTTCTGACTTTAATTGTATAGAAAAAAGTATAAACTGTTATTAAGTGCCAACATTTATAACATCTTTTCTAAGTCACATTAAAATACCTATTAAAAAATAATTATGTTTAAATAAAACCTTCCAAAACAATCAACTTGAATAAACATAGTGTTCATAGTTAATGCTTCTTCAGAAACTGTTTCTGATTTGATGTAAAATTACGAAAGTTGAGTTTTAGTTCTGCAGGTAAAGACTTTTACATAGACAGGAGTTTGAGCTAAAGATAAATCAACAAAATATTAGTGGGAATAAATCTGCCAGACATAAGAAGAACTTTAGTGTTAAACGTAAAAATTTGAAAAAGTTTGACATTTAAAATGACAGAGGTTTGTCCCGTTCTGTAGAGACTTTTCCTTACTTCCTTCGCTATCCCCTTCATTGTGTCTGATGGAAAGATAATTTAGTTCTTCTTTCAGCTGAGCGGCCGACAGCTTGGAGAAATTTGACCTCTGAATTGTCTCTTATTTCAACCACTGGGAAACAGAAAGGAATGGATTTCTAATCCAAAGCTCCTAGAAACATTAACTCACAATAATTAAAATGTTTTAGTTGCGTTTTTTTTTTAAATGGCATTGCTCCGATTTTTTCCCCCCTGCTAAAAAAGGGGGGCAGGTTGCATCTTTCCAAAGTGTTCAGTGTGAGATAAATACATATTTAAAGGTTTCTATGCAATTTTCTCAGGGGGAAATAACAGTTTAGTCTTCACCTGTATATCTTTTATCTGTGCTGAAGTGAGTGACGAGTTTGTTCTCCCCGTGCGTTCAGGCGCAGAGCGTCCCCACTGTGAAAAACGGCTTCAAGCAGGGGATGAAGCTGGAAGGCATCGACCCGCAGCATCCTTCCATGTACTTTGTCCTGACCGTGGCTGAGGTGAGCCACACGCGCAATCATGCATTCAGTCTGTCGCTCACAAAGACCACGATGAGCAACGTTGATTAACAAATTGCGGCTCATTCACAGAGCGGTCAGAGCAGGACGGGGTCAGGCGACCTCCTACAGGTTTTGCCGCTCTAACGTGTGTGTCGCGTTGCAGGTGTGCGGTTACCGGCTGCGGCTCCATTTTGACGGTTACTCTGACTGCCACGACTTCTGGGTGAACGCCAACTCTCCCGATGTCCACCCGGCAGGCTGGTGCGAGAGCACGGGACACAAGCTGCACACTCCAAAAGGTCAGAGGTCACGGCGTCTGTAAACCTTACCAGTCCACCAAAACAAAGGGCCACAGAAATTTCACAACCCATTTTTTTTCCTTCCTTCCAAATGTTTTCTCATTTTTTCCAAACATTTAGCCAAAATGTGCAGCTTTCTGTCAATATTTATTCTTTTTTTTTCTATTGGAGCCATATTTGGGGTTTACACAACTAATAAAAAAAGAAGAAAAAAAAGCCCAGTTAACCAGCTGACATGAATACATAAATAGTTTTTTTCAGTAATCAAAGGCAGGGAATAAATATACTTTTGTGTGAGTGCTAGCAAAGCAGCAGCTGATATTTCTATGTTGGTACTTGTCAATTCCTTCAGCTTAAATGTATAAAAATAAGGTTTTAAAGTAATTCGTACAAAGAAGCAGTGCCGTACTACACTGTAAACAAATATAAAAACAGGATAATTGCCTCGAACGGTTTGGAAGCTGATGCTCCATGTGCCGTCCCTCGTCTCCATGTTGTTTCTGCAGGTTGTAAGGAGGAGGAGTTCACATGGACCAACTATCTGAGGATGACTAAAGCTCAAGTTGCTCCCAAAGAACTTTTTGCCAGTCCTGGGAGGGTAAGTGCCAGTCCACAGTGTGATTCATGCTGCACAAACACCAGGAGCTGACAGGCTCAGCGCCAGGAAACTGAATTCTGTTTTTGTTATGCGTTTTTTAGTTGGATTAAGATATTGTTACTAAATGTTTGTGGAATTTAGAGAGATTGTGACGCTTGAAATGAGAAAGAAATCTCTATATCAAAAGCCTTTGCTTTGCTGTTTTTATTTGTCTGAGTTAATCCCGACGTGTTTGTCTGTAAGTTGAACAACACTTACCGATACCTTCCTGTTCTTTGTGCTCGTTGCTCAGATGGATGTAAAGTGTGGTTTTGAGACGGGAATGAAGCTGGAAGCCGTCGACCGGATGAATCCCTCGCTCATCTGCGTGGCAACCGTCACGGACGTGGTCGACGACCGTTTCCTGGTTCATTTTGACAACTGGGATGATACGTACGACTACTGGTGAGCTCTTGGACTCTGCAGGTCATTTAGGCCTTTTTGTCTTCTCATTTGGTTATTTTATATCTAAATTTTTCCTTTGAAGATTTTTTTTTATTGGTGCTACTGGCTTTTTATTCATGATAACACTGGTCAACAGCCAAAAAATTTGTCTGGGGTTTTTCCAACTGTCTTAGGGTCATTTTGATGTGCCGAATCCAAAAATCACATTGGTTTTGCTCAGTTTGGTCAACTTTCTGATCTATGGATGCAACGTGAGCATAAGAATGCATTACTTGTTCTCACATTCTGGGATCAGTGAGTGATGATCAGGAGGAGAGACTCCATCAGGGCAGAAAAGAGACAGAGAATTTTGCACAAATTCACATGTACTTACCTTTATCAGTGTTTACTATTCAATTTACAGAAATCCAAGTTTGCAACATTTAATTAATACACTTTTTTTTTTCTCCTAAAGCCTTTTCTGGATGAGAAATAACGGAAATGAACTGACAATGTCGCAAAAATGTCCTCAACTTAGTCAGAAGACCGGAATTCTCTAAATCAAATTAGAATAAAAACTTGACCCGACTGAGAAAAATGGATGTCATTTTTTTTGATTCAGCGTTGAAAAACAGTCCTAAATCAGTTGAAAAAACATAGACAACTTCCAGAAAATATTTGTTTGTAACTCAGTGTAATCAGACAGGGAATGAGCAGCGAGACAATGGAAAAGACATGCAGGAAAAGTTTCAAATTCATTTTTTTATTTTCAATATTGACAGTTTGCACCATGCATGAATTTATGTCCACCAGGAGATGCTTTATCAACGGATTACTTAAAGTTTCTTTAAAATGTCTTCTCTTACACTAGCAACTCATTTTTTTTTTCTGCACTTCAGTTTATTCTGATTTTAACCTGTGCAGGTGTGATGCCAGCAGCCCGTACATCCATCCTGTTGGTTGGTGCCAGGAGAGGAACCTTCCGCTAACGCCGCCCCAAGGTGACCAGCACAATATTACCAGTAATAATTACATCTATAACTACTTCCAAATACCCAAAATAACCACATTTATCCATCCTTCATGTTCTTTGCCATTTTTTTGGTCACCTTTTACTTTCATAAATGAAGCACCTGGTCTGATTTCTGAAAATGTGGTTTGAATGCGTTTTACATCTAGACATTATTTTCTTATGTCTTTTTTTCTTTTTTCCCTGTATGCTCTGAGAAGTTCTAGTTAAAATATCACGATGATAAATTTAGGACATGCTGTGTTCACAATTGTTGAACAGTTGTTGTTGGCAGGAAGTGAAAAGTACGTATTCACACCATAAAAAGTGTTTTCTGCTGCACCAGATTATCCCGATCCCGGACAGTTTTCCTGGTCTCGGTACCTGGAGGAGACCGGCTCCAAGGCTGTGGCTGCCGACGCCTTTAAAGTGGTGAGAATATAAAGAAAAACAACCGTTTGTCTTATTTTTTCTTCTTCTTCTATTTTTTAGAATACGTTTGACATGCTTGCTATAAGTTTGCTCGTTTTGCAGAGGCCGCCTCACAGCTTCCAGCCTCAGATGAAACTGGAGGCCGTGGACAAGAGAAGTCCTGGTCTGATCAGAGTGGCGACAGTGGAAGAAGTGGAGACTCATCGCATTAAGGTAGCACTCTTCGTCTGAGTAGCGCATCTGTGTGATTTTATAAACCCCTGATCGATCTACTTGACTTCACATTTTGCAGTCGACGTTTCAGGCTCATTTTGAATGTTTTGTCTCATGACCTCGCTTCTGTTTGTTTCTCCTTTCCCAGGTGCATTATGATGGTTGGAGTCACGTCTACGACGAGTGGATGGACTCAGATCACCCAGACCTCCACCCAGCAGGGTGGTGCGAAGCGACTGGCCACCCTCTGAAAGTTCCTCCTCGGGATGCTAAAAGTCAGCAGCCGCATGGTAACAACAGAAACTTATGACTCTGTGTTGCTTCGAAAGCATGTTCGTTTCTATCCAGATTTCTTCCCTTTTCACATTTTTTTGTCTCTTAAATGCTTATTAGAGGGAATTAGGTGAAGATAATACAAAAAGTATTTCTCAAATAATGACTATATTTATTAAGAGACATAGCTTTCCAAACCTCTCCTCCGTTTTAAGTCTTGTTGTAACTGTGATAAATTCACCACGTATATTTGATTTGGCCGCACCCAAGTTTGATTACAGCCAGACTTGTAAAATGAAGATGCAACTTAAAAATAACCTGTCTGACAAGATGAAGCAGACCAGAACATCTGATAAGGTCTCAGTCATGGAAGAGAAACAAAATAATCTAGATCATCATTTTGGGAAGGGGTTACAAAGCCGTTTCTAAGGCTCAGGGTCCCCAGTGAACTACAGTGAGAGCTATTATCTGCACATAGAAAAAATATGGAACAGTATGGAAATATGCTGCAGTTAGTGAAAAACTAACTGCAGCATGTTAGATAAAGGGGCATTTTGAAGACAGTTTAACACTGTCATCACGGTGTTAAACTGGAGTTGCTTTGCTGCATTATTTGCTGTAATTGAAATTTTAAAGAAGAAAACCCTGAAGCAGAAAGTTCAGCTATTGATTCATGAGCATAAGGTTAAGTGAGATTTGGTTTGGATCGCTGTGACCTAAAAAGGTCATCCAGAGTCCTGCGACGTGGCTGAATTAACCCAAGTCTGGAAAACAGAGTGGGCCAAAACTCCTCCTCGGTGATGTAAGCACCATATTGCGATGTCTCATTCATATTTGTTACCAGTTAGTATGTTTAGATTTACTTTTTCACACGTGAAAACTGCCTTTTGTTTTCACTCAGCTTCTGTGTTTGGGATATTAAATTGATGACCTGAAACATTTTCGAGTTAAAAAAAAAAAAGAGGCAAAGACAGAAGAACTCTTCAATGACAAAAATTGATCTGTACAGGACTGGGCTACATTCAGGATTTAGGATAGTACAATGTTTGTTCACTGTTTATGTGGTTACTCACCATGTCTTTTTTTTGTAAACATTTAGGTGTGAGAGAGCCTCCTGCTATGGGTCAGAACTCCTACCCCACCACGGTCCCTTGCAAACCCATCAGCCACCCCAGAACCAACAAGTACAGTTTCCACAACAGGTCAGAAATGAGCCAACCTGCTCATCTAGTGATATGAAAAAAAAATAACAACACATTTTTAAACACCTTTTGCTTTGAGCTGAAGCATAATAACACATGACTGAAAAAAAAAGAATCTAGAGAAAATTGTTGAGCTGATAAATGTAAGAATTGATCTGTTTGAATGCTACCAATTAAAATTGAAGCATAAATATATTTATTATGTTTATATCCGACTCTGGAACCATTTCTTCCTATTCTAAAATCTAAAAATGTCAACATATGAAAAATGTATTCATAACCAAACATTAAGTGTCTAGATGTGGAAACTGAAATGATAAAAAAAAAAAAAAAAAACGTATAAATTATGTAGCAAGTCCTTTAACTGCTCTGGATGTAAATTTTCATTTGGGGCTCTGTCTTTGAAACAGGAAGTGCCCAACCCCGGGTTGTGATGGTTCAGGTCATGTGACCGGTCGGTTCACGGCCCATCACTGCATATCCGGCTGCCCGTTGGCCGAGCGCAACCAAGGAAGGCTGAAGGCCGACCTGTCGGACTCCGAGTGCAAGAGAAACCTCTTCATCGGCCAGAGGACTAAGAAAACTCACTACCGTGGCAGGTAGAAACCCGTACGCATAGATATGTGTGCTTCTAATGACTGGAAGTTTTCTTCAAGTGTCACAAAGATATTTTCTTGTTTTAAGGATTGGCCGTCCGCCCAAATACAGAAAGAACCAACAGAGGGACTACCAGAGTAAGGTTTTGTCTGTTGTTGTTTTTACATGTAAGATGAACAGCAGTATAAGCATTCATTGGACAGATGTCTCTAAAACTGAATTAATTAGACACCAGAAGAGGGGACATTTTTGGGGGGTTAAACCAAAGACAGCATTCTAGGTCGTCAACCTCCTGCTAACTGTGAAGCACGGAGGTGGAAGTGTGATGGTGTGGGGAATCTTTGATGCAGCAGGAACTAACTCAGCATCATAGAACGCACCAAACACCCAGAGAGCCCCAGAGGAAAATGTGAGAACGCCCATGAAAAACATGACAATGACAGAGAACATACCAGGAATCCACAAAGACTGCCTCAGAATTAAGTAATGGAAAATCCTGGGCATAGTCAAAGCCCTGATCTTCATCTCACTGAGATGCTCTGGGGTGACTTGAAACAATCTGCACATGTTAAGAAACTCCTCATCAAACATCTCACAGCTGAAAGGAAAACCTTCCTCACACTGATGTCAAAGACTGGTGAATGGCTACAAGAACTTATTTGAGCTAAAACGAGTAACAGTGGCGAGAACTTTGTTCTCATCAAGAAACTACAATTTTGTTGATCTTTTATTAAAGTTAATCCAAGTAAGTTTTTGTTTTTAATAGTCATTAAATCACATTATTTTCCAGAGATACATAAATTTAGATTAGGCAGCGACATGAGAACATTTGTACTGAGTATATGAAACTGGGTTTTCTCATTTGCTCACATGGCTCCATTTGGTTATTTAATATCTATGTATTTGCATATAGACGGCAAAGTGAATTAGGTATTTTAAAGAGCTTAAAACATATACCGGTAATAAATATTGACTTACAATAAACAAAAATAATAATGACGTAGTGAGTACAGACCATTCAGATGTTAGTTTGTCAATCTCTTTTGTCAAAGGATTTATGTTTATTTTTTAAATCTTTAACCTTGTTCCTGTTGAGCCCTTTTTTACCCATGTAGCTTGTTTTAGTCCCCAGCACATTTCTTGTTCTTTTTGTCCAGACATGTCCTCAGAGGGAGTATACCCATCCCTGTTCATGTCGGCTCTGACCGGTCAGTCCGACCGGACTCTGTCTCTCTGCTGGGAGCAGCACTGTAAGCTGCTGCCGGGCGTTCAGGGCATCCATGCCGGCCAGGTGGCAGCATGGAGTGTCGATGAGGTCGGCAAACGTTACAGCTCGCCTTTCTATTTATGGGGTCATTACTGTCTCTGTTTTGATCGTTCGGAATGTCTTCGGTGGATCTCTGCAGGTCTTCAGGTTCGTCCAGAATTTGATTGGCTGTGAAGAACAGGCTCGACTCTTCAAAGAGGAGGTACGACCACCAAATGATTAAAAAAAAAAAAAGGACGCACCGATCTCTACTGTCGGCAAACAAAACCTGTCGCTAACTTCTGCCCTTGTTTCTCCAGATGATTGACGGGGAAGCTTTGCTGCTGCTCACCCAGACCGACATCGTGAAGATAATGAGCATCAAGCTGGGGCCCGCCCTCAAGATCTCCAACGCCATCCTCATGTTCAAAACCACAGACGAGGGGCTCAAGTGATATCACTTCCGCTCACCGGAGCGAGGCGTCGATCATCGTGTGCTAAATCCATTCTGTAGCAGGGTCAAAAAGGAACCCTGAATACGTTTTTCCATGTGTTTGGTGTCTTGTGCCCATCAGAGAGAGGGATGGGAAAAAGGGGGAGGCGAGAGTAGATCGGGGAGAAACAAAGCTGAGAAGGTTGGATATTTGGAGATCATTTGTACAGCCGACGGACGAATCCTGAGAAGTTTAGAAAAATTGGTTGAAAAATGTCGTTTTGCTACATTTCTTTGGTCGGTTGTTGCCAAACACTAAGACATCTGCATCACAGAGTTGTCGTCGGCGGCGTGTTTGACTAAAACCTGAAGTCTGCACGGCTTTTCAAGCTAAACCTCAGTTTTGGCTATGAATGGCAAAAAAAAGCTGAAGTGTTTTGATGGCAGTATTTTTAAGCCAGGACCAGAAAAAACAGTGACTTCCTGTACGGGAGACCAAATTCAACACAATAGCTGGGTTTAGCAGAAAGTATTGTGAGCGAAAAGTTTACGTGGAATTCAGATTTGAACAGAGGCAAGAAAAAGGGGGCGCGATTTCAAATAAAATACAACAACGCAGACAAAACACCTGAATTATAACACCTGTATAAAATGAAAGAAAGAAAACTGAAAAATGAAAGAGACGGGAGAAGTGGACAGTCTAAAACGTGGGTAGAAAAAGTAAGAAGGAGGTGTTAATTGCAGTAAATGAGGCCGGATAGTGAGGCCTCTGCGAGCTTCACATTTTGTGCAATAATAAATTCACAAAAGGGCTCTGCTTAGAAACAGATGCCTAACTGTTGCTTGGTAACAGTATAAAATAATTAAACACATACAAATAAGCTACTTTGTTAGGTGGTTTCATGCACAGAGAAACTCAAGTATTACTTATAATCAGAAGTTCAAGTTGTTTGTACATAAATGTCTCCATTGAGAGTTAGAAAACAGCACAGGCTTTGACTTGTTATCTCTACTTGGGAAAAAAAAAATCTGAACTTATTTTTTCCTAATGGAAAAACGAAAAGCAAATACGCGTTTTAGCACAATTGTAAAATTTGGACGGCATAATAGTACCATAAGCCGTCACTAGAGAGTGCAAAAATCCACATTTAGCACTATAAACATATGTTTGGTATCCTTCAAGATAACTTGCGGTTGGCACTCCGTTTAGAGTGCGCATATGTTTACATTTTGTGTCAGAGGTTGGCTGAAACACTGTATGAGGTTGAAATTGTGTGAAAAGAGTTTTATATTTTAAGGGCTTTCGGAATATCTGTTTGTCTCTCTGGTGGGATTTCTTTGTGTGTGTCTGCGTGGGGGTGTGGGCGTGCGCGTGCGTGTGTGTGTGTGTGTGGAAGCAAATGAAGATAATCTTGAGTCACAAACGCCATTCAATACATACAAAATAATAAACATTCAACCCTATCTTGTCTAATCTCCTTTTCTTGTCTCGTTTGAATCTTGAGGAATACCATTTCCTTTCCCCGCGCAGGTTTGTGTCCAGAATACTATTGACTATAAACTGAGTTTGCGTGCATCATATCCCCCCTATTGGCCGTATTGTCGTCAACAGTTGGCTGTGGTTGGTGACAACTCCCTCCACGCCCTTAAGGTCTTCAGTGCTTATCGTTTTGTTCCACAGCGGCAGCCAGGACGGTGCTGATAAACCAGCCGTGCTGCAGACCAAATGCTGTCTGTCGGCGTGCACAGGTGCTTCACACAGGAGGAGGGCCAAACAAAAGGCTCCAAGATAAATACGTGCATTTTCATCTTAGAGTGTGACTTTATGTCATTGATGACCTTTTAAAATGTACCCGCTTAAAAGGCAAGAAACTGTAACCCCCTTCAAGTTATTATTTTCACTTAGCAGATCTCAATAGATTGTGTCTGTCACGGTGTCCTGCAACATTATAATTCAAGAAGCATATATATATATATATATATATATATATATATAACAGTTAAAATCAATCACCTGCCATGTTGGAGGAAGTTGAGCGCCAAAACCAAAGGCGGGGAACATCTTGTCACTGTGGGAAGGACGTTATGTAAGTAAGAGTGTTGGTCAAGGGGAGTTAACCAACATGGAGGACTAAGACATACACGTCCCCCCGGTCATACTGCAGTGAGTGTCCCATGAGTTTTCTTAAGGACTTCATTCAGAAGGACCCTGGGTTTGGTTCACCTCTGCTGTAAGTCATTTGCTCCATTATTTCATGCCCAACAGAGTGCACAAGGAAGTTTATCCATGTGTTTGGAAAGTAGGGGGAGAGCCTGGAGGAATGCAGTTACTACAGCTGTGGTCTACGTCAGTTTTGACTTTTTCCAACCTCTGCTGCGGCGACTTTAAGGTGGAGGGTAGAAAACCACTTTTGATCAGAACTGCTCTAGTTGGACTTGATAACTGGATGGACTTTGCTTCCTCACACTTATTCTCTATAGCAACAAACATCATTGCTTAAAGGGACATCGCACTGATTTCCCTTTAAGCAAGCCATTTTATTAGGTACACCTACTGCTGGTACCAGGGTTGGCTCCCTTTTGCCTGAAGGACCACCTTAAACCTTGGTGGTATTGACTAACTAAGATGGTTGAAACATTCCTCGGATGTTTTGGCCCAAATTGCCACGATGTGACCTCTGAAGTGTATGGAGGTCCAAAATAGGGGGGGGGATCACTTAAAAACTATATAATGACATCATTTAATGTGAATGTTCTATGAAATAAATGCATTAACAAATAAACGTCCCATTAATTAATTAATACATCTTTTAAAGAATGAAATATGCATATGATTGTCATTCTGTATTTATTTTCTAAATAAATAGAGTAGTAATAATTACATTTGTTTTACAGGGGTCACCATTATACCACCAACTTGAACCATGATCAATCCTGAATGAACCTTCTGAATGTGCAGCTGAAACTGAAATTCGTTGTTTTTCCGACTTGCTACTGTCAAATTTTGGTGAACCTGTGTGAACTGAAACTTCTACACACATTTTTTTTCTCTTTTGAAATTTCAGACCATTTTCCTTATCCCAGTAGATCAACAGATCTACTCAGAAAAGGCCATCTGCTCTGGAAACCATGTCAGCCTCAAATCTACAACAGATTGGCTAAAGATCGAGAATCGTGGTTTTTGCAGATCCTTAACCTCACATGTGCAAACAATTGCACAACGCTCCTCATTTTCTTTATGGAGTATTTTTATTTAAAATCTGAATAGGTTTACCTTATTAACACCATGCGTTCAACGTATCTTTTTACCTGTCATAGTCCTGGATGACGTTACCGACTGCCCAGATCGCCGCCAGATACTCGTTGTAGCCTTGAGGGTTGATGTAGTGTAAAGATGTGGGTAAACTGGGATTCCCATTGGAGCCCGTGAAATCGATAGCAATCTGACCCAAGCATAAACAACATCATCGATAAAAGTCATCTTTTGAAAATCACACAAACATGGGAAAATACAATGGGAAGTGGTGTCGATATTTATTAGAGCGGAAATGATTTTCAATAGATTGTAGTACTCACTGTGAAGTTAATCTGACATCCGCCCATTATGTAATCCAGAAATGTGTACTCCTTCACTATCTATAAGCACATAAGGGTTAAAAAAAATACATATTATAACACATTAATCATAGCAGAAAACTGCATATTTAATTTAAGATTTTGATATTTCTCCTGACTCAACTTTAAGGAAGGAATCGAGGTAGAAGGCCAGGAAGGAAGGAGTGAAGGAGGGAAAGAAGGGTACATTAATTAAGGAAAAAAGAAAAGGCACAAAGAAGGAAAGGAAGGAAGAATATTTGGAGGATGGACTTGAGGAAAGGAAGAGGGGAGAACGCAACAGAGAAAAGTTTCAAACACTGAAACAGGGAACAATTAAGTCAGGAAACAGAAATATTCCTCCACATTCTTATTCAACTTTTAAAAATGTATCCAGACCTGGAAAATACAGAACTCAACTTCACGCCTTAGTAAGAAACCTTAAAGTAGCACATAGTTGTCAAGTGGAAAGAAAAGACTACGTGGTTTTCAAAGCTTTCTGCATACGTCAATGTGAAAGATGGGCATTTGTACGTTGTTCTAAAACGTGTTAAGACAAATAAATCAGCTCTTAGCATTTTCACAGCATTCCAACAGTGATGATACAAAGTAGCACTAAAAAGAGACCACTTGGCTTCAAACAGCAGTGTGGGTCACTAGCGCTGAAAATTATAGATGGGTTACATTCTTGACAAGTGTAAAGTAACACACACACACACTGTCATTTATCACCAATAAAAGTGAGCTCCTGTACATTGCAGTCTTTCATAATTCAGCAGAATGATGGAAGCAGAATAAACTATTTATGGGCCGAGTGAAAGTGAAATGGGTCTCTTACTGTAGAGATTCCTTCTCACTGGTATTCCTGAGCAGATTCAGATCTCCTCATTAAAATGAGTTGGACTGATATGCGTTTAAATGTGCTTGCTTATTTTATTTTATTTCCTGTCATACCCACCTGGCATAGAGTTAGAATGCCCACATATGTTTCAGTCAGAAAGTCCAACTGTCTTTTTGGGATTACGGTGGCTTTAAAATCACATATTTATTTGCTTGCTTTATGAAGGAAACATCTTATGAAATAGTTACAAACACCTTGCATTGTTTTATGATGATAATTCCAGAGTTTTTGTATCCTTTCTTCTTCTGCTTCTTCTTGCTGTTGATGCATTCAAACTCGGCCTGAGGAGGAGAGACTCAAACCAGTCAGATTTCACCGGCACCTTTCGCTTACTAGGCATTCTTGTAACGCATGGTGAAAAACCAAAGGTTTAAACTGAACTCACAGCATATGACTGACATGCCTGCTGTATCTGACAGAGTGTCGTGAGGAAGGAGCCGATGAAATCATGCGAGCCGCTGTTGTTGTAGTCGTAGCAGTCAATCTGGGAGAGACAAGAGGATCGGGAGAACCAGGACAAAGTCTCAGTAGTCTTTATTATCGTCAACTAAAGCATGTGGGAGGCAGAGCAGATGAGGCAAGAGCATTCAATGTGACACTCTGAGAGTGAAAACCTCTAGCAGAGAGAGACACACACACACACACGCAAACACACATATCCATTGTTTGTGTGGAGAGAAAAGAGAAAACAGAAGAGCTCTACACACGGTAAGAAGCGACCAGCAGAGATCAGACAAGCTATGAGAAGCTACAGCCTACAGAAATCAACAGCTAAGAAAGCTGATGGGTCATCCATCTTAACGGAGAAACTGGTCCATTGGTTCTCTTACCAATTTAGCATTTAGCCATATAGCCAGCAGGTAAAACAAAGGAGCTGCATTTTGACTGAGATTTGTAGATAAAAAAATGTTCAATTTAAACGTCAATACAAAACGAGCAAAGTAAGATTTAGTTGAATTTTTAGCAAGTGGCTATAGAGTAAAGCTGGACTGAAGTAATGAAGTCTGTTGAATTTTTGTTTTTAAAAAGAAAGACTTAAGGTTTTCTTCAGTTTCAGATTTTTTTTTTTTTCCTTTTTAATTTTATGGCGCAAATTTAGTTCCATAACACAGGGTCTTGTTAAGTATCAGCATCCTTTGGATTTTTTCCATGTGTTACGACCAACACAATGCAGTGTGTAATGATACAGCAGCAGTAGTAACGGAAAATTAAATTTTTTTTCATTTTAATTAGACTCAAAAAAGCTAGCAAGCCAAGATGGGTATGCTAGCAGCTAGCTAGAAGTAGCCACAGTCACAGAATGCGATGAAGACGTCTGAGCACGATTCAGAAAAATAAACCACATAGAATATAGATTAACCAGTCCAGCCACAACACAATGTCAGATGGGTGATTAACATATTTAAGGTCAATTCAGATTTTTAAAACGAATTTAAGACATTTTAAGCCGTTAATTTTAGATATATAAATTTAAGACATTTTAAGGATGCGTGGACACACTGGCAAAAAAAAACAACAACAACAACAAAAAAAAAAAACAAATCGCTCTCCGGATGTGAAAAGCTGTTCGAGACATAAATCAAAAGAGTTGCTACTGCAATTTTTGCGAAAGTTGTTCTACAAAGTATTTACTCAGAGTACATGTCGAACTGAGAAGTGTGTGCAATTTTTTGTTCTACATTGTGATGGTCTCATAAAATACTGACGAAATGTGGAAAAATTCAAAGGGTGTGAGTACTTTTGCGCTGCACTGTACCCAATATGAAATTTCCAAGTTGAAACCAATTCATGAATGACTGACCCCACCACAGCATCATTTCATCACAGACTGAAAACGGCTAGGTTCAGCAATGGACCAGTCTCCTCAGAAGCGGGTGTGTTCCTTTAAGACGGATGTAAATGCATCGTGGACTTCAGCCGGTCCGGTCACAGACACCGCATCCTTGATGTGCACTCACTCTGCTAACAGTTAACTCACTTGTCGTGCTGCCGGGAAAGCATCTGTTCCACATTAGTGTGCTTTAATGGAGTTAGGACATGGACATAAAACAAACAACACGCATTTCTTTATTTGTAGCAAGAAGATTAAACGCAATAGAACATGTCCAGGAGACTTGGTTTTACTCAAGAAGAAGCCTCAAACATTAGGAGATTCTAGCTCCTTAGCTTTAGAAGCTACACTACAACCTTATCTGAGGTTGTAGTGTATGTACCTTTATAGATTTTTCCACGTCACCGTCGCAGAGGGACTGCATCGGGATTCTGAATGGCTTCCATATGGGGTTTAGGTTGTATTTCACCACCTGAACCAGAGAAATTATATGAGAAAAACTATCACGTCTGCAATGTTTGGTAACGGTGCACACTTTAAACTTCATAGTAATTAGTTCACTATCACAAACAGCACTTTGTGTCTGTACCTCGGTCCTGTGGGCCAGCTGCCATCCAGTTTCTGTCTGCTTGTAAAACTCCAGGAAAGGGTCGGACTTGCCAAAAAAGTCCTGGACAACACAGAGGGCCGTAGTTAACTTTTTTTTTTTTTTTTTTTTTTTTTTTTTAACGGCAGCAATGTTAAGGCTTCCAAATGTAAGTCAGAAACTCTTACATCACAGTTAGCAATATTTATTTTTCTCTTGAACTTTTTTTCAAAAGCCACCAGGGCTGAAACGATTTATCGGATTAATCGTGATTAACTGATTATTAAAATAATCGTCAACTAATTTGGTAATCGAGTAACCGCTAACTGGAGTACAGACTCAAAAACAAAAGGCCAATTGCTCAAAGGACAGCACACGTAAATATGTTTTATCCAGAACTCATCAAGTGGCAGTTTTAGTTTCACCAGATTCAAATTCTGTAAAAAAATTTTTTTTTTTCCCTATTAAGCACCTTTTTAAATTTATTGTTTAATCTAAAAACAAATAAACAACAGATCAACCCCACGCTGTATTGATGCTAAGTCAAGGAGAAAAGGCTAAACTTTTCAAATGTTGATGTCAGAAGTATTTTTTATTGTTATATTATTTATTGGAATATTATTTTATATTTTATTTACTTTAGGAGATTATTTTCATATTTTAAAAATAATAAGATTAGTTGTAAGCTTCTAACATTGAATAAAAAATGTCTTAAATGCAAGTAAGTTTGTAGAATGAGCCAATTTTCTTTATACAATGAATCGTCAGAATAATCAATAGATTAATCTATAACCGTTAGTAAAATAATCGTTAATAACATCCCTAATAATTACAACATCAAGCGAGTTGTTTCAGTTTCTATGCTACATTTTTGAGCGCATCAGACACCAGGTTCTGATCTAATCATGAAGGTCACGTTGATGTGACGACTCATCTTCGGTCATCTGCCTTTAGTAGTTCAGTACTGACAAAACGGTTTGGTCAAGAGTTTAAAAATTCAGCAACAGAGTAATCTGACCAATCAGCGAGCGGAACAGTCAGTCAGTCTGTCATCCGAACCTTTTTGTCCAGTGACCTGGCAGCAACTTCCAACGCCACCATCCTGTTGTCGTTTCTCTCCTCCGCACAAATCTAGAAATTGCAAAAAGAAAATCTGCTCAGCATTTCAGAACGAGTAATAGTACCAGGTACAAAAAAAAAAAAAAAATAAAAAAAATAAAAATTCACCCCACTTGACCTTTTCCACATGTTATCATCTCCTAGTCGTATGTTTTTCTCGTTGCCTTATATAGAAGCACTGTGTTTATTTATTGAACTGCTTAAGGAAGCGCGCAGATGAGGGGCAAAGTAACATGACTTGGACTGTGTCAGGGTTTGGTCTTCAACTTGAGTTGCTCAAGCGAAAACAAAAATATGAATGTTAAATAAATAGTGTTTGTTATGTAGAGATTTAAGTTTGTGTGTGTATGTCTGTGGAAAGTCAGAATTTTGTCCCCGGCTCATTTGATTTGTTTTGGTATAGAGCAACCAAAACTCTTCTTGGGATAACTGAACTGAATTTCCACAACAAAATGAAGATAAAAGTCCCAGTAACATTTTGTAGATCTGATTATCCTCATTGGGTTGTAAATTATGCTATGTGTTATGGTATTTTTTTTGTTGTTGTTGTTATTGTTGTTTGTTTTTTTACATTTCCTGCAAACATTAACATTCCATTGAAGACAATGCATCTAACCCATTTTTTTTTTTCTGGCAAAAGTCGTATGTTTTTCTTTATTTTTAGGAGCTAAAAATAAAATGATGGTTCTTTAAAAATGCCAACAAATTGCCCAAATTATAAATTGTCTTTTTCCAAAAGGTCTAGTAACATAAGCAGCTCCAAACATGTTTTATTTTGTACAGAGGGCAGAAATGGCCCAGTTGTACTTGTAGCAATTCCAGTCACCTACAGCGAGCAGCAACGCTCTAAAACCAAAAGAGGTGAAGTACTTTATAAGTTTTTATCAACCAAATAAGCTCACGGTTATCGTTCCTTTCCCTGCTGGCGTCTTGTCTCTCTTCACAAGAGGTTTTGTTAGTCTTTTCGAGGACACAATCTGAACACAGAGACACAGGAAGTCAGTTTAGTCGGAGTTGCTACAAACTCTAGCTTAAGCCAGAAATGTCTACGTTTTAACAAATCAAACAAGACGAATGGAGCTCGATAAGGAGCTGACATTTTCTTTCTGACCTGTCCCAAGGTGCACTCGAACTGTCCCAGGAAGTCCGCTTCCTCTGGAGTGCAGTTTTCGCTGTCGATGTCGTACACTTCAAACCTGAGTTTCTGCACCGTCTCGAAGTAGAAGTCGAGGACGATGCTCTTGGAAAACTTGGGATTCAGGCAGTTCTGGATTTTCTCCGTTCGCCCAATCTGGCGCAAGAGACGGTAAAAAAAAAAAAAAAAAAAAAAAAGAAAGAAAAAAAAAGCTGCGTCGCATTACATGTCCAGATCTTCTCCGTGAGCAACAAAAAAAAAGAAATCAAATTTGCAAGTGCAAATAGCCGAGCGCTCACCTCGTACCAGTGGGGACCCGAAGAGTTCAACTGGAGCACGCACATGGGGTCGGACTTGGAGAAGGCGTCCATGTCCAGCAGGTTATCACAGGCGATGCTGAGCGCCACCTTGGTGACGCAGTCCGTGGGCTTGGGTTGCGATGCTTCAAATGCCGCCATCGCTGTCCGAGGGAGACCTTGAAGAACCCCCCAAAAAAACCAAACAAAAAGACATGTGAGCATTTAGCAACTGTAGCTGCAGCCACACTGAAGTGGAGCTTATATTGAACAGGAAACCAATCAGAGGATGACCGGGGATTAGCAGGTCTGATAACTATCTGAACTTCCCAACGACTCCTTCCCTATAAGCCTGGCGGGCTGCCAGGTTTTTACTTTATATATATATATATATATATATATACATACAGCAATAATAGTGATAGTAAAAGTGAAACTAGGCGTGAGGCAGGGAGCTACTGCACTGACTGCATCCTTGCCTTTATGTTGTCTAATGCTGCGGCATCTGGTTATAATTTTGCACAGTCTCTCAGCCATTGTTTAAGAAGGGAAAGAAGGAGAACATACTCTTCAAGATGAGCGATTGTTTTGCGTCTTCAGTCAGGAAACTGGTAGAAAACACTGTTGGGTACGGTAGGGGTTCTGTGATGCTGTGGGTCTGCTTCTCTTCTGTAGAAATGTTATTCGAGATGGCATGATGAACTCTTTACAGGAATAAAGGAATGCCAACAAACAAGAGTGCCATCTATGTTGAATCACATTTATAACATCACCAATGTTAAACTACATGTGAGGCGGAATATTGGAAATATCTGAGCAGTTGCTGAGAGGCTTAGTTTTTTACTTTCAGTTAGCTATTACTGCTAATGCTATTATTATTATTACCTTTTTGATAGGCAGAGAGATGCCTACAGACAAGATTTAGCCAATAATAACAGTAGGAAAGAACTAAAAGAAATCAGGCTAACGTCGTTTCAAAAGCACAAAGACCACAGAACAGAGGATTTATATAGAAATGTTTACATTAACTAGACGCATGTTAAAGGGCGTAGTCGGTGAAGAGTGTGACAGCATTTTCCTCTGTAAGTCCAAGAAACTGAACTCTACTCAGTTGGCTTGTGTTTGTGACAAACTGCTTTGGTTAATATCATATCGTTAGAAGCAAAGCCGACATTTAGCGCTCTGCAACTATGGCCAGATAAACATTAACACAGCACGTGTTCAAATGGCTCCTGTGAATAAACTCGAAAGTAAGCAGCCAATAGTGAAACCCCAGACATGGTGGGACATTTAGTCAAAACTGACAGTTGGTTTGAGCCTCGTTCCTTAAGCGCGAGCGGTGCCATTATAAATGTACACGTTTCAGCGCGTTTATTTAAAAGAAAACAAAACGTTTCGCCCCCTTCTTTTTATATAGTCAACAAAAATGAAGTTATGCCAGATGTTTCCTTGGGTAATAACGTACCTTTTCTCTAACCGTCCGTCCTCCGGGAGCCCAGCAGAAAGAGACTGAGGTTGGCTAGCTAGCTGTAGGATGGGCGGTGTTCTCCTGTCATCGACGGAACCAGAAACACTCTGACACCGGGTCGCTCCTCCGCCTGCCCCGCGGCTTCCAGTCACCACATCTTGGTCCGAACCCACAAACATAACATAATAGTGCGCGCAATTCACGGGTTGCATAATATTTACGTCACAAACGAATACCCCGTATTTCACGTGACGCGTGTGCTGTACAGGGGCGTAATAGAGTTATATAGGCCAGGGAGGGGGGAGGGGCTTTCCCAGACACATCAAAATTGTTTGCTGTCCAGACTGGATTTTCCATCCTGAAATATAATCTGTATTAGCAACCTCGCAACAGTACCGTTATTTTTCTTATTAGCAACTGGAGTAAAAGGAAGGTTTAAAACCTTCAGATTCATCCCAAAGGATCAATAATGTTGATTTAAAACATTTGGGGGGTTCTTTGTTTGTTTTTGTTGAACAGTTCTCTCTTTAATCCTCCTCATAATAGTACAAAAATAAAATATGAATGAAAGAAAATTCACAAAATTACAAAAAAATATATATGTATATCAACATTTATTTTAATCCTAAGTAAAATAACTCTGGCTTGAGTCAGCCTGTCACCAAAGCTATTTAAGCCTGAAATAGTGCTAAATGCTACACATGTTGCAGCACAGACGTCGTGGCTACACGAGATGCACGTGACAGTCCTGTTCCGCCTCCAAACCCCAGTTCAATGTTTCTAAGCTATCAGCACAAACATGACGCCATTACTCGTTAAGTTTCATAAATCCTTCTTTTAATTTACTCCAAAATGGCAGAATACACAGAGATTCCTGTTTCACCCTCGCAGTCAGACTCCTTGCACTGGGACTTATTCTTATTTAAAGATACGGTGCTGGACAATATGGCTGAAAAATGCATCCATCACAATATGAGGCTTTCATATCTGTCAATATGAACAATTATGGATTAGGGTTGGTTTTTTTATTGTTTGTTTTATGCAGTTTTCTCTCGAGTTGTTGTACTCATTTTCTCCTTTTACGCAACACTGCAGCCGCGCAAATTAATCCGGTCGTTGCTAGGTAACCAAAGAGCAAGTTAGTTAATGCCGCCCACTTTTAGTTGGCCGTGAGAGGTCGAGCGGCTAAGAGGTCCCTCTGCCTACATCCCCCAAAATGCTGTGCGGTTCTGGACGGGAGTTTAGTGAAGTTATTCAGAGTTCTGTCGGACGTATTATTACATTGAGTGTTTGCTATTGATTTATTGCTCATTCCTACTGATACACAAAAGGTTCTCAGCTCAACCACCTCCAAGTTCTGCGACATTCACATGCACATATTCACCGACGAATGCAAGCACCATTATAAGCAAAGAGACAGAAAACACACACATTAAAAACAATGGAAGAAATGTAAACAGATGCATTTGAGAACGGAGGACAGGGCGCCTCAATCATTGAAAATGCTCGCAGATATCACAACACTTTGCTTATGTACGTCATGAATTGATTTAAGGTCAGTCAGAGAGGTAGGTGTTGGGTTTTTTCTTTGCGCTTTTTCATGCTGAATGAAAAACTGGCAGTCAATCCCAAGCGACATGTTGGGTGGCTTTGACTCTTCCCATTAGGACGACTCAGACGTTCGGCGGTTTTAGCTTGTAAGCGTTGAAGAAGGACGACACTTGATCAGGAAGCTCTGCCAGGACGCTCTGGGCAAGGGCCACGCTGTTCCCCTGCAACAAAAACAACGGCACAGTAACGATGCGAGAATCATCACAAACTGACCCCTAGAGATCTAGAGATATTAGACACGCGACTGCTCGTGTTTAAGTTTCTCAAAAGTATTCATAAGCTTTGGACTTTTTCCACATTTTGTGGCAAAAGTCATCTCAAAAAGTACACATGGATGGATTTTATGTGTGTAAGCTCTGGCTTGTCAGGCCTTCCTCAATGGCTCTTCATATCTTTGGCTAAAAATGATAAAGAAACAACAAATTTTGAAAAATATAGATATAATAAAGAAGTTTTTCTGTTGTTTTTTTTATTATTTTTTACCCCCAATAAAAAAATTGCATTGAATTTCTGCAAATGAATGACACTAAAATTACCAAGAACACTTTTTTTGGAAATCTTTGTTTTGACATAATTTTCCACAAATATCAACATCCAATATATGTGTCCACTCTCTGTCTGTAAAGTTTTAATTTTATTTCCTTTAAAAAGCAAAAAAAAAAAAAAAAAACAACAACTAAACATTCAAATAAAATGTTTCTTTTAAAAGATATTTCCTGGATTGTAAATGTTTATGATTAATTCTAAACTGTCTTTTTAAATAGACAATTTAGTGGCTCTAAACGACTTTTATTTTTTTTGCTTGACTGAGGGCAAAAATGACTTTTTGGATCATAGTTCTGACTCGCTGCTTACATGGAAATGTCTGAAAGGCACAAACTGGACGATGTCTCTGGCGGCTGCGTCCCCTGTGGGGGACAGCAACAGTTTGTCATCGCTGTCCAGGAACTCCATGGCGCTGAAGTCCGCGCCGCCGACGCCCACTATGATGATGGACATGGGCAGACAGGACGCCGCCACAATGGCGGCGCACGTCTGGTCCATGTCTGTGATCACGCCGTCTGTGAGGATGAGCAGCACAAAGTATTGCTGCGCATGGACAGGAATAAAGGGACAGGACAGAGATGAATAGCTTTAAACTTATTTGGGATTTTTTCCAGTTTCTACTCAACAGTTTACACTTTTTTATTTATTTATTTATTTTTTGGCTCTAATGAATACTTGGGGAGAAAAAAAGAAATCCTTGGCTTGTGAGAAATCAGAAAATCCATGAATTGGAGATAAATTTGACATATTTCTGTTGTATTTTAAATGGGCAGTATGATGTAAAATTTACTTTTTTGAACTTTACATCATTTTATTACGTTATTCCTTCATCAAAAACATTCCTGGAGTGTTGCCTTGATTCATTCATGCATGTTTGAGAAATCCTTTAATCTCCCGTGGCAACCATTCAGCTGTGGAAAATGCCTGGGATTTTCCACAGCTGCCTGGGATTTTCCCGCCCTTGATGACGAAGCTCCTCCTCTGAGCAAAGTTTCCAGTCTACCAAGCTTCCACATTACACAGCAATCCTGTCCCACTCGACTCCTTCAGACTAGCCAGCAGCAATTAGTAAACACCTGGTGAAACTGCTGAACTCGTTATACGAGCTACGTCTCAGTGCCACGCTGGTAAAAATGTTGTTAAAGTGTTAATAGAGGAGCCATGTTGTAAAGACTTCCTGAAGGTGGAGTTTCAGAAAGAGCAGGAGTTTTTAAAGAGACAACGACCCAATTTCAAGGCGTTAAAATACAAGGTAAAATTAATTGTAAGTCATATTTGATATATATATATATATATATATATATATATATATATATAGCTTTTTTTTTAACAACTGACGTTACCACAGTTACTTGATTGTGCTATAAAATGGCATTACATGCCTGGAAAACACATAACACTGCCCCTTTAAAGTATCAAAACGGTTGCCTACCGACGCGGCGTTCTGCTGGAGAGCTTGTCTGGCGAAGCAGGCCACGTGGTTGATGATTGGAGAGAAGTTGGTCGGACCCCACAGCCTCACCTGAGGCAGACACTGCCGATAGGCCTGCACCACTCCCTCTATCCCTGCGCGCACAAACGCACACAGAAACATCTCAGGGTAAAAGCCAGCACAGCTGCGATAGAAACTCGACGAAAGGTTTACCTGCGCAGAAGGGATTTGCTGGATTGAAGTTGATGGGAAACTCGTGAGAAACCTGTCAGAATGAGTCGGAGAAGATTAAAAACGACATGACATAGTGGTCTCTGCCACACAGACACATGAAGAAAGAACGGAGATCAATTGTGTCCAAAGTGAGTCAAGAATAAATTTTGACTTCTTATTTTTAATCAGGGGAAAATTATTACAAATTAAAATCTTATGTTGGCTCTAGCAAAAAGTACTTGAAAAGCAGGCTTTTTTTTTTTTAATTAGAACTCCATAAAAAGTAGATCTGGGTGCCTTTAAAGAATTTATTAAACTTGGCTATGTACTTTTCAATAAAAGTGACTTATATCTTCTTTCATTAATAAGAACTGGAAAAAATAAAAAAAGTTCTATTATTTGCAGTCGAGATCTTTAAAAAAAAAAAAATTGTTAGGTGGATCACTTTTCTTGTTTTATATTTTGGACCTACAACAATTTACACATCCCTTTCCAACACCAAAGGATCGACTGCTTTACTCGTATAATTACATTGTTGCAGCTTAGTTGAGCTTTGTGCAGATAAAATAAATGAATCCTTTTTCTGCCTTATGTGTTCGGTCTGGGAGTCCTTTCTGACTTGATGGTTTTGGCTCAAAAAGTTTGGACACCCCTGATATTGATTGTGTTCATCAAAAAAACAGCTCTGATGGCCTCATAAACAGAGCTAATGTAAATGCTGAAGATTGTTAAATCGAGATAAAATATTCTGCTACATCTGAAAAGCAGTTTTATTTAATAAAACGAAGTATTCTGTAAGATTGCCAGGTATAATAGTGGGTTTTTTAGGTTGTTTTTTTGTTTTTTTTTATACCTGCCATGACGGAGGGATCTCAGCTCCAAATCCAAACACTGGAAACATCTTTGTACTGAACGTAAAGAAAGTCACAGTTAACATTCATCCAGTCAAATCTAGTCCTGTGGAGAGGCAGCACAGTCATTTATCCACATGACACACTGCTGCACAGGAAATGGGAACGGTTTTTACATTCCGTCATGTTAAAACCACACGCTTTATTGTGTTTTGTTGAGATTTTGTGCCATAGATTATTACAAAGTGGTTCACAGTTGTGCAATAGAAAGCAATATCTGGATGGTTTTCTGCAATATATCGTTTTCTTCCTAATATAATGGCCTAAAAGTCCTTTTTATTTATTTTTTTTTAACCAAAAGTGATTGCTTTCCTCCTAAAAAGTCTTTTCAAAAGATAGAGGTGATTTTTTTTTGGTGCTAATTTTCACTTTTGGAAAAAAAATGAGTTAGGGAATGTCTCTGCCAGCTTTATAGGTCTAATTACACACATTATATAGTATATATATTATATATATTATAATATTATATATTATAAGTTTTCCCACAGATTCTCAATTTAAGTTAAGTCTGGACTTTGACTAGGTCATTCTAACCTATGGCCTAAACCAGGGAGTCCCAAACCTTTACATATCGAGTCCCTCCTCCCAAACAGCATTAGCTTCTGACCATGAACTCCCTTAGCAAACCTACAGACAATGCTACAAAATATGTAAACAAAATAAAGATATTAGCTTTTAGAATGTCCCCCCCTCCCCCCTCACTTTTATTCACTATTCAATAATTATTAACTGCCGTGTTGTACATTCAGATTGTAGTCGGCCATGAGTCCTCAGGGTTTTATGCAGCAGTGTCCTTCACAGTAGAGCTGCTGGACGGTTTTGATCTTGACAGACGCTCGTCCATTTTGCGCTCGCTACGCTAGCTTGAGGAGCAGAGCAGCTTGATCAAAAACATGAGCATGCCAAATAACCTGTCGATAACTTATTTTAACATATATTTTATATAAGTTTTTAGTTTAAAAAAATTCATTAGTTTTAATTTTTTGCCCTTTTGTTTCTCTCATCTTTCCTCCAGCGTTCTGAGGGCCCCTAGCGCCACCTGGTGGATCCTCAATTTGTTCCAATTTGATGTCGGATTGTCCAGGTCACCTTCTTCCACATCTCTGCGCCTCTACACGGCTTGTAGAAAACTGCAAACGGCACTTCTTACCTTTCTTATAAAAGCCTGTGTCCTTTACTTTACATACAATTGCAATAAAATACATTTAAGTTTGTTGTTGTGTGACAAAATGTGAAAAAGTTGAGGGTATATGAATGCGTTTGCAACAAACTCTATGGCATATAAGACTTTGGTGTGTAAACTGTAAACTTCTTCCACACACTGTGATTTTGTCTACACTGATCTTGGTGAGAAAACAAGTTTATTAGCAATGGTTACAAATAAGGATGACATGCAGTTTACCTGTTGTAGTCTTGGACGATGTTACCTACGGCCCAGATGGCCTGCAGGTATTCGTTGTAGCCGTCAGGGCTGATATAGTGAAGGGACTGAGGGGACAGGGGGTCGCCGTTAGAGCCTGTAAAGTCAATGGCAATCTGGGAGAAAGAGAGAGAGAGAGAGAGAGAGAGAGAGAGAGAGAGAGAGAGAGAGAATGCAAAAATAAAAGAAGATTCTACAAGACCAGACTAAGTAGTTTATGCCAAACTCACTGTAAAGTTGATCTGACATCCTCCCATCACATAATCCAGGAAGCTATATTCCTTCTCTACCTGAAAGACGCGACGTTACATTAACCGTATCCACAAAAACGAGACGTATGGGGGAAAAAAAAAACAGCATGATAAGATTTGTAAAATGTACAACAACAAGAGAAACTGGGAGTCGTCTGAAATTCAACGCCAAGACTCTTAAGACCCGTTCACACCAGATCATCACACCTCTGTAGGTTTTTAGTGATCTCTACAAGCGATTCAAATGAGACTGGATTATGGAAAATTTTGGGAAAACTTTGTACGAAGTTACAAAGGCTCTTCTGGAGACCGCCAAATAAGTTCCCTACTACTGAACCACAGGGACGATACAAATAAGCAACCGTCAAAACATTTCAGCATCACATTTTATGGATTTTTTAATTTTTTTTTATGGATGCACCGACGTAAAAAATTTGGGTCAATATCAATGTCTGATATTTATATTGGACGCATTTTATATTTCACTCCCCTTTTGACATATCCACCTATGTTTTCTGTATGTTATATATGTTTTTTTTTTTATATAATTTTCTTGTTACCTGGCAGCGTTTTATGCAAATGATCCCGGAGTTTTTATAATTTTTGTTTCTCGACTTCCGGGAGTTAACGCATTCAAATTCCGCCTGAAAATGGAACGAGACGACAGATTAATCTTTGCAAACCATAAATGGTCACAAAAATAAAACGCCTAGAAAGCCTTACCGGTGACAGGTGTGTTCCTGCTAGCATCTCTGCCAGCGAGGCTGTAAAGCTCCCAATGAGGTTGTGCGAGCCGTTCACCTGGTGGTCGTAGCAATCCACCTAAGGAGAAGGAGAAGGTGATGGTGAAAAGAAACACCATCATACTAAGTTTTAGTGTTGTGCACGCTTCATCATATTACAAGCAACAGCGTTACCTCAGATGAGTTCAAATGAAAAAAGAAAAAGGGGAAAAGCCCACCTTCACAGTGTCGTCCACGAATCATGCATGTGCTTGCTCAGCTGGGTGACAAACGCTGCCGCTTTTTAGATTTGGTAGCGTTACACAACGGGGAAAAAAAAGAAAAGAAAGTGCAACACAGCATGAATTAGTAGCATGTGAGAGAAACAAGACCATACAAATAGCAGACATGTTTTTGTTCAGAGCTTTAGGTCATTAAGTTAAGAAAACATATTAGTTTATGTTAATATGGAGCATTTTCAAACAACAGGCACGTACAGTCAAGATGGAAAGTAAGCACACCTGCTTTTAAATCCTAATATCTTGCATAGTTTTCAACAAAAATACATAGTAAACAAGCAAATTGGCATCTCTTTATATAATGTTACTCATCAGAGGCTGTGAAGGTTGAATAAAAACCACAGACTATCAGTTCATCTTCTGTGCTAGTGTGACGATCCGACACTGCAAACCTGACAAATACAACCTTTACTCTGACGATATTTATCGTGTGGAGGGAGATATGTTGAGAAATAATTAGCAAAACTGCTTGTATCACGACAAATAAATTTAATTTATGATGAAAAAAAATGCTTTGCCTTTTTAGGACGATCAGAGAGGCACGTTTCACTTGTAATCTCGTTTCCCTTCGACGTAATTGTGTGGAGATGAGGAGACACAACGACCCGCGATTTTTTTTTTTTTTTTGGCAGACTTCATGATCTGGAGAGAAAAATTACGAACGCTCAAAGATATGCTGCAACCTTGAGAAACTATCGTCACATGTAAGCGAAGAAAAGGGAAAATTAAACTTTTTTTTTTTTTTTGGAAACAACAATGTGAAATACGTGACGCACATTTATAATCAGCCACCATTACTCTGTTAACAGGCTGCCTTCGAAACTCAAACAGAGTCTACATAAATTGCTAAAGTGGGAGCGGAAAGGTCGGGGTTTAAGCTAGGTGTGTAGCTGACGCGTTGAACCGGGAGCGAGGGTACGTGAGGAATGCCAGCGGGGTCACGTACGTGTAAACATTTCCTGATACTTCACGAAAAAAAAAACCGCACCGTCCCCAACACCGCGTGCTCGCCTTGCGCGCTGTCGCGGCTCCCGGTCGTGCACCTTTCACCACGTTTCACTCAAACTGGTCTATTTGGAAGGTGCTCTTGTTGAGCAGGTCCTCTACATTGGCATTTATTTAAAAACTCAACGGGTGTTTAGTTTTGGGAAAATACGTTCACGTCAAATGTAGACGCCACATCGTTTGCTCGGCTCGCGCGCGCAGCTCTGCCTTTACAAAGTGCTAACAGACGTTTGTTGGTGTAGCATTTTGCTAACTCAATACATAAACTCAAATTGAAGTTTATATTTTTTTTAAATATAGAAATTCCTAGTGTTATAGATTGAAAACTAGAAAATGATATTTATTTTAGGGTTGTAAACATCTACACCAAATGTGTCAAAATATGTTGATGTTAGTGTAAAACATTAGAAATAACTTAGCAGTTTACTTACTTTGCCATCACGGTAAAATGTAAGAGAAAAGACTACCTTTATTAGTTTTTCCACATCTCCCCCACAGAGGGCTCGCAACGAAACACGGAAAGGTCTCCATACTGGGTTCAGGTTGTTGTGAACGACCTGCACAAACAAGAACAAATTCACCCAAAGTGAGCAACGGCATCCGTCCCGCGGGTGCATGAGATCCAAATAAATACGTTTACCTCTGTCCTGTGAGCCAGCTGCCATCCTGTTTCTGTCTGCTTGTAGAATTCCAAGAAAGGGTCGGACCACCAGAGAAACTGAACAACATTAGAGTCATTTTATCACGTACAGGACAAAACATGACAGCTCGAGTAATGCAAAACTCCAAAACAAAAACATTTGTACCTTTTTGTCAAGCCTTCTCGCCGACACTTCAAAGTTTGCCACTCTTGTGTCCGTTATTTCTTCAGCGCATATCTAGAGTTCAGTTGACACAGGAGTACAAGCTTATTTGTAATCTGACTTACTGTTTTGGCCACATTTCGGTACAGTGTATTATAAAGCATGTTTTAGATTGCTGGATGAGCACTGGGTCCGCGTACAGTAATAGTCCCGTGGCCTGCAGGTCTCCCGTCCTTCAGCAACAACTGTCGGGTCATCTGCCTGCTGGAAACTATCTGGATGCAAATCACAAAAACAACTCTGTTGCTTTGAAAAAGTAAAAGAAATTGAAATTTCTTTTCACACATAATTATAACTCACCTGACCAAGTGTACATTCCAGTTCCCCCAAGAAATCATCATCACTCAGGTCATACGTAGTATTGTCGATGTCATACACGCAAAACTTCAGCTTCTGCACCATCTCAAAGTAGTAGTCAATGACAAACCTCCTGGCAAACTTTGGGTTTAGGCAGTTCAGGATCATCTCTGTGCGCGCAAACTGACGGAGAAAGATTAATGACGTCACATTGGGTTGCTGAGGTTGAATTTGTCATGAGAATGTGGACGACCTCTACGATCTCCCACCATGACCCAACACAGACCTCGTACCAGTGGGAGCCAGAAGTGCTGATGTAAAGGGCGCACAGGGGGTCCGACTTTGAGAAAACGTCCATGTCCATCAGGTTTTCACACCAAACGGTCAGCTCCACCTTGGTGGCCAGGTGAGTGGCCCCTGGAGCCGAGGCGGCTGCTGAAGCCATTGTACCTGGACTTGTTGAGAAGACAATCTGCTGTTAAACAAACTAACAAGGGGAATTTTTTTTCTCTCTTTTAAGGAATTTAATTGATTTATTTTTTGCTCTAGTGGGCTTTATTTGACAGTGAATTGACGGGAAGTTGCGTTAAGAAAGAGGGACACATTTCAACAGGCCGAGACTCGAACCAGTGACGGACTGAGGTCTCCTTACATGGGTCGAGCGCTCTACCCACCATGCCCAATAAATTTAGGTCGGTTGATTGATTGATGGTTGATAGCAAGTGTACACCATATATTTTCGATTTAATTAATTGAAAACCAATGTATCATCTTCTTTTCTTCGCATAATTATGCACTACCTTTGTTGGAAAGGGACATAAAATTTCCTCAAAATACACTTAGTCTATAATTTTACTGTAAATTACGTGACAAACCTACATTGTTAGGAAACTTGTTGCACAATAGCGTTGCAAAAACTTTTTCAGTGGCAGTAGTACTATGCGACCGAACATATGAATGCAAAAAAAAAAACAACACCACTATATTTACTCTAAAAACATAAAGAATGGACATCATCAACCAGGAAAGTGACTTTGTTTTAGAATTTTAACTCGGGTACAAACAGTTCCTGTCTATGTAAAGGTGTCATCAAACTGTAACGTCATTCATACAGACTTTCTAAACACTACCATCACTTATGAACGTCATATTTCGCTGCTGTACTGACACACTGCAGTACCTTGAGAGGGGTGTGGCGACCAACCAAAACACGTTACAATCACCTGGACTATCTACTCCTTAGTATATGGAGACTTACATTAATTTACCCGTTCAGCACCTGATATAATAGCTCTTGATCCAACAACTTATTTCTGCTTCGGGCCGAGTAATGAAAACTAAAGTTTATCTGACAACAACAGCTGGGCGAGTGGATGTGGGTGGGGCCAACTGCTGATCTTTACTCTGATTGGTCAACCTATAGCCACATTAACCCTATCGAACCCGATGACAGTGGAAAACTAGGAACGGTGGGTGTTTTACAACAGTAGTGACACTACGATAGGAAATTTTATTTTTTTTTTGAACGAATTAGCTTATTATTCAGTTTTAGTAACAACCCGGAACTCTTAAGGTGTTCGCTTGTTTCTCTTCAGTAGCAGAGGGACGAGCACAGGCTGTGGTCAACGGGGTGCATTCAAGAGCGGCAGCACTTTGTTTAGCTGTAATTTAAGACAAAACGTCTCACCTACTGCCGTATTTAAATTGAACAACAGTAAGTAATGCATGTGAAGTTGTACTTAGATATATATTCAGTGAAACTCGGGTTGTTATGCTTAACAACCCGAGTTAGTTTTAGGGATATTTGTGTTTTTAACCAATTAACGTCGAGAATGCATTTGTGCTCTTGAATGTTCACCGTTTGTCTCGGCTCGCTGCTGCCTGTGTTGACATTAAGCCGTGTACTTCCTGCTCGTTGGACATTTGGAGCTGACAGATGATGGCTGGGAGGGTTTTAACGCGGTTTGTGAACAGGAGTTTGCTGGAAGTTGCAGTCGGCGCTAAAGGCGGAAGGATCAGGGGATCGAACCGCTTCTTCCGGACAAGTGCCAGATGGACAGTCGGTGCCCTTGGTGTAAATACTTCATGCTTTGTTTCTGACTGCTCAGCTGGCAACTTCTCTTAGTAATAGAGGTTGCCAGCTGATGTAAAGTGATGGATGATGAAAGTAGATCAAAGTTCACCTGAGCTTTAATCGTGTTTGGCACCTAATAAGTTCAGGAATCAATAACGAGAAGTTCAGAAGTGCATGACAAAGTTTAATTTTCAAGAGAAAACCAAACTTTATTTTCGAGCGAACTCATATAAAAATGGGATGTTGTCACTTTTTAGGTCTGCCAGGATACCAACCAATAAAACACAAAATGCAACATTTAATCCTTACCTTTGTTTTTCTGACCTGCTGTTGTCCACAGAGTGGAAGGGCAGCGTTCCTGCTGGGACTCCCTGTACTGTCTGGTCTAAGTTACCAAGCTTTCCGTAACCTGCAGAGTTCAGCCGTGGTCTGCGCTTTAGATAAAGGTAAATAACCGCACTGGGTTGGATGTGGTGGGGGTGGAGAGAAATCCATCCATCCATCCATTTTCTGTTCACCCTTGTCCCTTAATGGGGTCGAGATGGAGAGAAATAATAATACAAAAAAAAAAAAAAAAATCAAAGTGATTTTGGAGTTGAATAGATTCAGTACTTTTCGGATGTACCCCTGCTGACAGCAGGTGTTGTACTCTTAACAGCAGGATGTCATGTTTTGTGTCTGGGCAGATGAGGTCCTGGAGAAGGCCGACTACCTGTACAGCTGCGCAGACACAGAGAAGCTCTACCAGCTGCTGCTGCAGTACAAGGACAGGTGAGCCTGAACTGCAGCCACTCATTTTCAGGCAAATTTCAATAAGCAAGACTAAACTGGAAGATTTTTTTTCTTTTTTTGTGATTCAATACAAAAAGTGCATAATATCCAGACATTACAGCTAATTAAGATCCAAAATTCAGTAGATTTTCAGAAAGTGTGAATATGACACAGAAAAAAATTCAATGTTATGGCCTACATATTCACGGGGAAGACTGCTTGCTAATTTGATCGTCACTGACACCAGACACACACACACACACACAAAAAGGGCTAAGCCATATGCTTGGTCTTTGCTGTGTTAAAGCAGGTCAGAAAGTTAAGAGGAAGAAAAAAAAAGTGCTACAGGAAAAGCTTAAGAACAAGGTGATACCTGCAAACTTGAGGAGAGCCACCTCACTCAAGACGTATCCAGGATACATCGGCCATTTTCCTTGGATTTAACTCAGTCCTGAACCAAACGACATCAGAAGGAATCTGGTTTTAATCCTGTAAAGCATTAATTGTTCTACAAGTAAAGTTTGACTGGAGCCCTTTTTGTTGTAGTCGTTTTGTCAACCCCAGCACCACAGGGCGTCCGCCGTGTCAAATCATCTTAGCACATGGGTGGAGCAAAAGTTGGGACTTTTTTTCCTGGTCAGCGTGGGGGCGTCGTCATACAGGTTGTGTGCTTCCATGCAGCGAGGATGCAGAGTTCCTGTGGAGGCTGGCCCGGGCGTCTCGGGACCTGTCCCTCCTGCCCGACACAGACGCCGGGAGGAAGAAGCA
Source organism: Girardinus metallicus (assembly GCA_903067095.1). Lineage (NCBI taxonomy): Eukaryota > Metazoa > Chordata > Actinopteri > Cyprinodontiformes > Poeciliidae > Girardinus > Girardinus metallicus. The sequence goes on from CAEGAE010000257.1 coordinate 90,268, forward strand.
GTTGACGTTTGAGGCCTTTGAATATGCAAAGCGGGCTCTGGAGAGAGACGACAAATGTTTTGCTGCACACAAAGTAAGCCTGTTGTTTCACCGCAAGAAAAGGAAGTGATGTAACAATCAGGCCCATTATGGAGTTTTTTTATTAAGAATAATGTCGTTCGGCGGTGTATCCCCAGTATGAAATATGCTCTTTTTTTCTTTTTTGTTTCCTTCCCTCCCCTTAACTCAGTGGTACGCCATTTGCCTCAGCGACACTGGCGAGTTTGAGGGAGTGAAGGTCAAAATAGGGAATTCATACATCATCCGGGAGCATCTGGAGGTGAGAACATCTGGCCCACAGTCTTAAAACAAACGCGGTACATTTGTTCATTTTCTTCTTCCTCCCAGAGGTCTGTTGAGCTCAACCCTAAAGACGCCACATCCTTACACATTCTAGGTTACTGGTGAGTCCTTCTTTCTTCTTCTTCTTCTTTTACCCCAATCATTGCAGTCAAATTTAAGTGGATGTGGACACAGCCTTGGAGGATTTTAGCATTAATTAACTACGTCTTAATTTATAATGCGTTATGTTGAAATTGATGATTCAGTTGCACACAGTGCCAGTTCACATGTCTCGACGCCTTCATCGGGTCTGGAAGCTGAGCATGCGACAGTTTCTGAAGTATTTCAATCCAGGCAGAGGCGACGTTCTAGTGAAATCTGATCCAAGACAATTTCTTCTTCCTTAGGTGTTTTGCTTTTGCCGAGTTGCCGTGGTATCAGCGCAAAGTGGCCGCTGTAATTTTCTCAACACCGCCTACATCTACATACGAGGAGGTTGGACACTTTTAGCCTTAATCCGTCACTGATCTTTGATCGCTAATGAATGCTAGGTTCACTTGTGTTTTTCAGGCTTTGGAGTTTTTCCTAAAGGCGGAGAGAGGTACAACAGCTTGAACACCAATCATTGAACCGCTCCTGTTGCCTTTAGCTGAGATTAATAATAATTTAGAAGCATTCTAAGCTTAAGCATGTCTCCTGTTATCGTTGCTACGTACAGTCGACCCAAACTTCTACAGTAAAAACCTCCTGATGTTGGGAAAGACCTACATGGCCATGAAAGACAAGGAGAAAGCGCTACACTGGCTAACCAGAGCTAAAGAGTATCCCATTCACACACTGGAAGACAAAGAGGTATAAACACACATGGCTACTGTAGTATCTTGTAAAAGTATTCGCACTCCTTGAACGTTTTAAACCTAAATCCAAAGGAGAACCTGTAGCAAGAGTAGAAAATTGCTCTTCACAGGTATTCTCCGTCCGATTCGTAATTAGGAATAAAACGCGGTTCTAAGGAATGTTAACCCACGGGGCGCTGAATGCCAAAAGTTGTCGAGAGCTACTTGAGAACTTTGGTTTGCAACATTGTGTTTTGGTTTAACAAAATGCTAAACCACGTCTCCTTTTCCGTCCTCTTCAGTTTTGTACAACATTGTGTTCGTTTGTTGCATGGACTCCCACAAAGTTATGTCAAAGTATGTGGGTTTAACACCACAAAGTTCAGGGGACACGTACATGCGAGGCGTTATACAACTGGTTTGTACTGAATGTGGCCATTGTGAAACATAGCAGCATGTGTTCTTCTGCAGGTCCATAAAGAGGCAGTGGAGCTTCTGAATCAGCTTTGATGACCTTCTGTCCGCCTCTGCTCTGCGTGCCACGAGAGGCCTTTGGACTCGAACCGAGACAGCGAATGAAGAATCCCAATAGGATATATTGGCATATTAGTTGCTTCACTGGGACTCAAAGCAATAAAGACCAACAAAAAAACGTAGATCTAGCTTGAATTTTCTATGTGCAACCGCTTCCTCAAGAGAAATAAGGCATTACAGCACAATTAGGAAACTAATTCTGTTAAGATTTTATGTTTACTTTTACAATGTTTTCAAAAGTGTTTTATTTTAATCTTCTAAACTGATTCACTGACAATACAACTACGACTTGACTGCCATTCGTCCATCGGTTTGCTGCACACCGCTGGTGAAACACGGGTACTACACTTTCCTCATTCTTTCAAGACAGAGTCATCTGCTTTGGAAATATTTCCCCAGGTGATCAAAGTCTGGAAATTAAAAAGCATTGACCATGACTCCATTGAAGATTTTGTAACTGCAGCAGGTAACAAAAGGCTGGCTAATGGAGCTGAGAGCCTGACTAATTAAAGCTTGACTTGCTTGTCTAAAATGAATTGAATAAAATGTAACAGTTTTTAACAGAACTACTGCTTTTCTTTCTGAAATACACTCAAACATTTCTGTGTGAACAGTGACGGTTTTTAATGTCATGAGGGTAATAGAATACCAGAGTCCCAGCCAGCGATGTGCACAGTTGGACACTAGGAGGTGCTAGAGCACCTGACCTCTTTCCTCTGGACAAAAAAAAAAAAAAGGGTCCTTCTGAAATGTTTTTTTTTTCTTAAATAGTGTATTGCTATTGATCTGTAATAGGTAAATATAAATTATGTTTAAGCTTTGCCATTAAAAAAAAAAAAAATCTAACATTACTATGGCAACACAGGGTGACCCTTCCCCCCACCCCCCTCCGAAGTGTCTGCGCACACCACTGCTGCCAGCATTGTATAATTACTATATGCAACAAAAAAAGAAGTGAGCTTTGTTTATTAAAAATTATGCACATTAATTGTTAAAACTAGTTGACAGAGAAGCTGTGCTGTGAAACCGTCCCTCCTCCCCACAAAAGCCAAGCCAGTGACGGTTTATTCACTTATTTATTCGTTTCTCATAAATCCATCTCTCTCCATTTAAAATGGGTGAAATCAGATTAGAAATGAATCTTCTATACACATGGTCTCCTGTAGAGGGGGCATTCTGTACAGTGCGCTTGGTGTTTTACAGTGTGTATCTACACGTGATATGTTACAGAGCGGAAGCGTTTCAGGCGGTCAAGCCGACCCCCTCCCCCTCCTGACCCCTGAACTTGGGGCCTGACGGGAGCTACGGTCCGACCCCGGACCAGAACGACCGGCTGCGGCCGAGGCGACCTGAAACGACCCCCCGCCGCTATTCTGATAAGAACAAAAGGCATCGCAGATTCCCCATCAGTGGAGCGGTAGCTCTGCGTGGTCGATTATAATATTGAAGTATTTCATTTCACTGTCGTCTGTATGCAATCGAAACACGCAACAACTGATTTGGATTTACAGGTTTCTGTTGAAAAGGAAGCACAGTTCGATGGATCTCTGTATAAAATGGCCTCCTGCGGCTTTCCACCCCCCCTCCCCCTTCAATCAGTTGAATACATGTTATTTACATGACTGATAACGGATCACAAGCCAATCCAGGACAGTAGCTTGAGGCGCTTCGCAGTGATCCAACACCTAAATTTTACTTCTTTTTTTTTTTTTTTAGACTTCTAACTGAAATCATCTGTAACAGCAGAATTTGGTGTGATGTCAGAGAGAGGGGGAAAAAGGGGCACTGTCCCTTTAAAAACCGAAGGAAACCTAGGCTGCGCGGGTTTTTGAGTCTCTACATGACGCAAATAAGGCTTTCTCAGCTCACAGCGCGAGCATCATGGATGAAGTAGCTGGGTTGAGAGGTCAAACAGCAGTATTTCCCCCCCTCTGTTCTGCCTGCTTGTCTAAGTAACGCATTTCTTTTTTGTTTTGTTTTTTTAAAACACTATCACCTTGGACCTTACGTGAAAACAACGGCTAAAGATATCAGAGCCTTATTTTTCTCCGAGCACCGTCTGCTAAAGGGCTGAAGACGATGCGCTCCCGCTAACATGAGGTACGAATAATCAAAACGTAGTGCTGCATCGAACACAGTGGCTTCAGAAGGACGCGACCTACAGTCCAACTCCAAGATCTGCAAATCACAGAAAATAGGGCCGCTGTAACTTTTTTTTTTTTTTTTTTGTCCATTGTCTGAGTTGCAAATGGAAACTGCAGACAATTAAGAGTCGTCCTCGTAGATCGCCGTGCCAACGCCTTTCTCTTGTTACGTCACAGTGTGCAAAAACAGGCCGCAGTCTTGAAACAGCCTGGAACGTTTCTGGTATAAACCGGCACTACTGTCACCACCCACACACACACACCCCCACACACACACACACACACACACACACTAATGGCTTGTTTTCAATGAAATTTTTAAAATATCAAATATCCTCCCATGAGTTCTCATCAATTTAAAGACACAATTAAGATTACTTTTCTTTTTCTTTTTGCCCCAGAAGAGATGATCCATCGCTGATTTTTGTCGAGGATGGGTCGATCCGTGCCGGAAAAATAAAAAGTCTGCGTGCACGCGCTCGCGGCGGCGGTCTTCTAATGTTCGTAGGCAGCATGCAAGCACGCAGGATTTTCTAAAACGACTATCTGTTCCACGAGGGAAAAGAAAAACAAACAAAACAAAACTGAATTTCAGGCACTGAACGCCAAATACAACTAACTTTTTGCCTTTTAACAGCTCTATAGAACTAGAGCTTTAAAAGAAGGTTGAGCCTAAACTAGAAAACCCTCTATTTAGCACTTTCAGTTCATTTTTTCTTTTTTAAAAGCCAGTCAGTCGCTTGGGGTGGGCAACTAAAAAGAAAAAAGGAAGAAAAAAAAAAAAAAAAAAAAAAGAATATCCATGATTTCCGTTTTTAAAACAGAAAAGCGGATGGATGAAATGTTTTGCATATTTTCATGGAGGGGAAAGGGGGCGTTATATATTATATAAGGACTAGGAACAGGAATGCGGCAAAAAACGATGCTGCAAATTAGGATTTGGTTTTAAATGACATAATAGCTTATATACATTGGTGGTTATCTTGTGCAATTTCTTTTTGTTGTTGGTTTGTTTTTCTTGGCTGACTGAGCAGCAGAGAGGGGGGCTAGCAGAGGGGACAACACCAGAGGACTTTGTCCCTCTATTCTTGGCCAAATCCTTCGGTTTCCTCGATGGCGAAGAGCAGCTTCTCCTTCAGCTGTTCGTAGCTTTTATAGGGAGGCAAGTCCAGGCGGTTAAAACTGGAACAGAGATTAGGAGGAGGAAGTCAGTGGCGACTTATTACAGCCTTCTCAAGGCACCGTTACTAATGTTACGATCATCACATTTTGTATCTTTTCAGTCAATATAATGGGGATTTCACGTGACACAACACAAAGTAGGAAATGACTTTTTTTTCTTCAAGTAAAAAAAAAAATAAATAAATAAAAAAAAAAAAAAAATCACACTTTGTTCAATTCTTGGTGGAAATTTTTGCTTTTGCACATCTGAAGAAAATAATTCTTTTTCATCTTTTTGAAAAACTCCAAGCTCCACCAGATTGGCTGAAGGGCAGCTGTGAAACCCTCTTTTCAACTTTTCACAGATTCTAAATAGGACTTTAGACTTTGACTGGGCCATTCTAACGCACGAGTATGCTTTAAAGAGGTTGTGTTACGCGTTTTCCAGCCGTTCTATAGCAAAAAATGCTGCATACATCAAACATGACTTACAAGAAATTTTACCTCCAGATTGGGTCTCTGTCCCTTTAAGAAAGTTCTGCTCTTTCTGAAACTCCGCCTTTAGGGAATCATCACAACATGGCTCCTCTATTGACCCTTTAATAATGTTTTTAACCAGCGTTTCACTGAGAAGTAGCTCCTATGATGAGCTCAGCTAATGCTCAGTTCCACCAGGTGTTTGTTAATTATTGCTGGCTAGTCTGAAGGAGCTGACCGGTTGCCACGGGAGATTAAACGATTTCACCATGAAAGAATTAAGGCAAACCTCCAGGTATGAGGGAGTAACATTATAACATGATGTAGAGCTAATAAAAAGGTAATTTTACATAATACTGCTTCTTTAAAATCCAATTATTTTTTAAATATTTAGGGTATTAAAATGATTGCCCCCATTAGTGCAGGAATAATGTGCTAATCTCTTCTTACACAGTAATACTTTTTTTTTAAACTTATGAGTCAACACTGTTCAACATAAAGGCTCACAAATGTCTTTGTTTCAAGCATGAGAGGGTTTGTAAAAAAAAAAAAAAAAGAGGTTTTTAAACTGAAATGTACTGACCACGTGTGGCTACGGGGAAGCCATGTGTCCTTCCCCACTTTCTCGATGCAGAACTTCTGCGGCCCATTGCTTCCTGCAACGCAAAACGAGACAATCAAGAGGACCGTAAAGCTCCCGGCGTCGTCCGGGTCGTACTGGTTCCGTCACTGACCCATCAGCTCAGCGAAGCCGCCCAGAGGAAGCCGGCAGGTTCCCGTCACAAACTGCATGAGCCGCAGACGCACCTCGTTGTCCACTTCTTTCACCAGCTGCAGGGGAGGAAATCGACGGCGGACACCATTACAGACCGACGCTTCTCGCAGCGAGCTTACGTTGACGTCGCATGCGAGCACACCAAACGCTTGAGCGACAGTACCTGCCAGAACCAGATGATCTGCTTGCTGTTCCTGGTGTAGTGCCGGTACACGGTGTTTCTCTGCCAGTCCTGCAGGTCCACCTCCTGCATGCCGCACAGCATCACCTGGACACAGCAGAGACGAGCAGACTCAGAACACCGGTCGAGTAGGAAAAAAAACAAAACAAAACAACAAAAACAACAGGAAGCCAGTGGTTCGTTTTGTCGCAGAGAAGTCTAAAGTGGCGACGTTAGTAGAATAAAAGCGAGCCGGTTCTGAGCAGAGGAGCGCTGCTGCTCACCTCCAGCTCCTTCTCATCAAAATACTGCAGCCACTGAAGCGGGACCACTTCGTTGAAGCCGTCCAGAAAAGCTTTGGTTTGACCTTCCACCCCACGGGAGAACCTCCACTCTGCCATCAGACTGCAAACACACACAGGACATAGGTATGTTTTTCTTTTCATGATGACTAAACCAAGTGTTCACAAACTCTTCCATGGCCCCCCAGAGAGCATTAAACTCTGGACAGGGGGCCCCTTGGCAAACCCTCAGACAATGCTACACAATATGTAAAGAAACATCAACTTTTAGAAGGTTTTTCATTCACTATGCCATAATTATTACATTCATTTAGCATAAACGCTGCCTCGTACCATCGGATTTTAGATGGTCATGAGTTCTGGGGCACAAAACTTTATTATCAGATGATGTGACTTTATTACAAGGTAGTGCAATTTGTGATTGTAAGACAGTATGTAATATTTTATATAAATCACTTCAAATTATTACCCCGCAGTTCTTATGGCGTTTTTCTTGTTGAACATTTTCCATTTCTTACTTACTTGCGGAGCAAAGCAGCTTGATTAATATGACTGGCAGCCAATCAGAAAATGAGCATCAGAAACAACATTTAAATTAATTATTAAAAAAAAAAAAATAAAAATTAATGATTGAAAAACAGAAAACAAAAGTTGTGATGACAAATTTACATTTTTTTTCTTCTTATATCTGTATGCTTTTTTTCCCTCAACTTCTATGACACATTCTGAGGCCCCCACAGCGCCCCCTGGTGGCCACACACCGAACAACACCAGTCTAGACTACAGCAATTTCACAGGTGAGAGCAGGGGTGTTCAAACCGTTGCACTCTGGGTCAAAATCACCAAGGTGGAAGCATCGAGGGTTGTATTTTTCTTACGACTAAAAATTCTAAATAATTTTATTGGGAGTCAGACGCAACATTTTCATCAAGCAATATAGAAAAGAATAATTTACTGGAGATACTGAAAAAGGTCTCTGATGTTTTCCTTAGCAAAAGGAAGGTGTACAGTTTTCTAAACTTTTGGGTTGAAAACTCTGTGATTTGTTGGTCTAGAAAATGTTTTTTTAGCAACAAAAATGACGGGGGCCACATAAGATTATTCCAAAGGCCACAGATGTACTTTGGACACCCCTGGGTTTATTTTTGTTCTGAGAAAACTACCTGATGTACTCCTCTTTGTTCTCCTCCGTCACCAGGATGTTGGCGCCATCGGGCTTCAGGTCATGAGACGAGATCTTCCCCAAGATCTCCATGTCCACGGAGAAGTACATCTCCAGCCCACATTCCTCGATGTTGTTGTCCCTGAGGAGAGGCGGCGGCATGATTAAAAACCTTACTATCTTGATATATTTGGGTTATTTTCCTATTAAATTGTTAAAATTAGTATCACATGGTTTGATACTCTTTTTAAAAAAAAAAAAAAAAAAAAAAAAAAAAAAAAGGTTAAGCAATCCGTTTTCTTGTAAAAACATGAAATGAGAAAGAGAATTTGGGAAATAATGCAACTGAATAACACAAAAAGTTACAGTCTCCTAGTTTTAGGCAGCTTATTGAAGGCAGACGGTTCAATTTTATCACTTTATTTCTTGGCATTACCTCAGTAGTTTTAATGTTACACTGTTGTTGCAGTTGGAGCTCAGTTTACATATTGAGTTAAGACACTTTGAGGTATACAAAGTAACTAAATTTGGTCAAACTCAGGTCCTAATTTCTTCTAAAGTCAGACCGCTCCTTATGTTTTGCTGCCAGCAAAAAAAAAAAAAAGTTGCATAAAAATAGCAAAAAGTGGCTTTTTGTTTCACTTGTAAGCTGGAAGCAAATTTAAATCAAGACGATTCGCTTATTCCAGGTTTTTCCAAACTGTCAACCTTATCCGCAAATCAGATTTAGACCTTTGGACATAAAGTTTGATATCCTTTATTTTCTTTTTAGATTTGAAAACAATCTTTTGAGCATTTATTTAAAGATTTCCAAAAAAACATCCACACTTTCTTCCACAGGAGGAAAAAAAACAACACCAGGACAAACAAATTTTGTTTAAACGTCCTTTCAAAGTTCGACAAAGTTTGTTGATGCACGTCAACTCTGCAGCCGTGACCTCTGAGAACATGAATACTACTGATAGTGAGCGCTGCAGAGCGAACACACAGCTCACCTAATCCAGATGAGAGAGTTGTAGAACTCCGGGTCGATGGACTCCAGGTCTTTCAGGATGAGCTTCTTGTTCAGCATTCGTTTGTAGAACGGCAAAGAGAAGCCTGTGTCAATGAACTTCCCGTGGAAAAGTGCCTGCAGAGACACAATGGCACAGATTAGCAGTTAGCACGCTAACCGGCCCTAGAAATACATCCGCTTACTTTGGACAATGTCAGCGTTTTATTTAGCACAGAAACATAACGACTGAAAACAGTTGCGGTGGCGTGTCGGGGTGCGTTTGTTAAGCGGACGTGCCATCGCAATGAAGCGGCCAATGAAGCAGAAGTAGGAGAGGTGATCTGGGTTGATGGCCGACGCCGGGTTGATCTGCAGACAGTAGTTGCTCTTTCCTGCGTACTCAAACAGGCAGTACATGGGGTTCAGCACCTCATGGGACAAGAGGAAGAACCACTCCCTGAGAGGTGTGGAGGAGGAGAAAAACAAGTGCAGAACAGTGAATGATTTGAGGCGAAATCTGTTTAGGAGCGGTTTCTAAACTCATTCTGCTTACCGGGCTAAGCCACCGTAGTCCAGACCCTCCTCGCCTCTGAAGATGACGTACAGCCTCCTCCGTAGGTCGTATGGCTTCAGAGCCATGATCTGAAAGTGTACAAAGCAGACACGCAAGATCAAGTAACACATCATTTACTAGCTGGACGATAAATCAATTTTATTGTTTAATCAGTTTTTTTGGTTTTTGAAGATTTCATTTTTGGAAAATCTGAACTCCCCACACACCAGTGCACTCCTTGGGTTTAATAGTTCAGCCATCTTGTTTGACAAGTGGGTTTAACAGCTTCTGCTTATTTGGGCTTTGAATTCTGGTCAACTCTGCGACGGAATATTAGGGCCAGGCTAAGATTTTACTTTAGTTTTAATTATGAGGATTCAATTACAATATTACTAGAACAAAGTCGTAATATTAACAGAAAAGTGGTAAGTTTATGAGAGCTACAACACACAAAAAAAATAACTTTGATCATACCTCTGTCTAAGTTTCAGCGATCATATTTAAAAGAAATAGTTCATCTTTTACCACATCAAGTTATCTGTATCTCTGAAAACTACTGTGAAAGAAACTTTGTCTATTTTCCAAGTATGAATCTCATACACTGAGCTGCTCACATCACGTTCCTATACCTCTAAACTTTTGCTCATTAAAACAACTGTTTTTTTGTAATTTTAAGATTTTAAGAATTGCGTCTTTTTCTGCTATTACGACTATATTCTCTTAAGTAAACAAAAATTCTCACAGTCCGGCCTTAATATTCAGTCATACAACTCAGAGAAGGGTTGGGTGAAATAAAAGCTACTTTTTAAAAATATTTTCTGCAAATTTTTTTTTTTTGAGAAAAGAAAGCGAGCAAAAACAAATATATTTTTAAGCCATATCGTCCATCCCTAGCACAAATATGAACATTTAACAGAGGAGAGAACTCCTACTATAAACAACAACACACTGAAGTTCTTACTTGCTGAAAAGAGTCTTCGAACAGCGTCTGTCTGGAGACGGTGATTTTCACGTGGCTCGGCAGAGCGTTAGACTGCAGAGCAAATCAAAGCATGAGCACCAGAGAGTAAAACGACGCCATCAAACAGAGATGTAACAGAAAGAAAACACAGACCTGACACAGGTAACGGAAGTGAGCGAGCTTCCACCTGAAGCTGCGCTCGTATGCAATCTGTGGGCCTTTGGTGCTGAGCAGAAAAACGTTTCAGAAGGTGAATGCTAGCAAAGTGTCTCACTTCAGGAAAAGATTTGTTTTAGGATTTCATACAGTTAATAGAGAACATCCACTCTGTAAACTACACACACACAGAGCTGAAGCTCATCGGGTGACTGATCAAACGCAGCATGACGAATGAGAATCTCCCTTACACAGAGGACTTCCCGGTGCGCGGGTCGCTGAAAGTGGTGGTCCGAGTGTTGTGATCCACGAAGTAGCGAACTCCTTCCCTTGTGTACCGGATTTCCCACCCTTCAGGCAGAGGATCCTCGTTCTGTAGCCTGCAAAACACACACACACACACAGTCGTGTTTTCATCACTTGTGGGGACTTCTCATTGACTTCCATTATTTTCTACAGCCTAACCCTTACCATAATCCTAATCCTAACCCTAACCATCACAGACCTAACCACTAACCCAAAAACAACAATTTCCCTCATGGGGACCAAGAAAATGTCCC
>CAEGAE010000260.1:0-48878 GCA_903067095.1 Girardinus metallicus
ATCCACCCATCCATCCATCCATCCACCCATCCACCCATCCATCCATCCACCCATCCATCCACCCATCCATCCATCCACCCATCCACCCACCCATCCATCCATCCATCCACCCATCCATCCATCCACCCATCTATCCATCCATCCACCCATCCATCCACCCATCCATCCATCCACCCATCCATCCATCCACCCATCCATCCATCCACCCATCTATCCATCCATCCATCCATCCATCCACCCATCCATCCATCCACACATCCATCCATCCTTCCATCCATCCACCCATCTAGCCATCCATCCATCCATCCATCCACCCACCCATTAATCCATCCATCCATCCAACATATAAAATAAACACATATCTAAAATTCTGATGAGTTTGGATGAGGATAAATCTGTTTTGAATTGAGTCCATTTCAAACCTCCTCCCACACATGTGCATCGATTTTACTGTTTAATAGCATGTTTCTATTATTTTAATTTTTGCTTTTATTTAATTTCCCTTTGTGGTCAATGAAGTATTTTTGAGTTTAACCACATAAAAATGCAAAATAATTGAAAAAACATCTAATAATTTCCTCTCGTTTTGTTGGTTGTTCCAGTGGTGAGCAAACTTTATAAACGGTCAGCTGCCCTGACGCCCTGCACCCACTGGATACTCAGCTAATGCACTGCATTCACCCATGTCAATATGCATTGAAGGTAAAATATGTTTTATGTTTTATTAAACAGGCACCATTTTATTATTAAGCCTTTACTAGCAGGAACGTAGATGGCAGCCTGGGATTTTGTCTGCTTTGGTGAAAAGTTGCTGTTTAAAGAAATCTGTGTTCTTCAGGTTAGACTTTGATCAAGTGTTTGGATGTTTCTTTGCAGCAGTTGAGAGTTAATAATGAAACCAGCAGACCTGCAGCTCTAATTCCATCCTGAACACCAAGCGTCTGCTTCAGCTGCGTTAGAAGCTTTACGTCTCTTTCTGCTTCAGCTCCATGAGACCAAGAAGAATGTAAAACTCATTTAGATGAGTTTTACATTCAAGGCTCAGCTGCCACATAACTTCCCTTATCGTCCACCTGGGAAGTCAGGCTGTGAAGTTTTTGGTTTCTGTGTTTTTGACAGAGAGAAAGTCGGTGTTTCCCCTCAGCGAAGTGAAACGAGCAGCGGCCATCCTTCTAAATGCAGAGCTGCCATTATGTAGACGGAGTAATGAAGCGTAGTGAGAGGCAGCAGCAGGAGGCGGTGGAGCCCCGGGATGGCATTAATGCTCTCTGTTCCCTGTCACGCTGTGGATTCACCAACCAGACGAGGCGAGGCAGGAGGAAACCTCAGCAAGACGGAGATCCTGTTTTCTTTTCTCTATGAAATGTTAATAGTTTAATCCTGTCTGGCCCTCTGAGAAGGCTGGATCTGATTAGCAAACTGTGATTCTTATCTTTATGTAGATGATTAAATAAGATCACAAGCTTCATGAACATTAGCTGAACGGACCAAAATCTTTTAATGCAAAACCTAGTTTGAGAAAAGAGAAAAGCCCCACAGGAGGAGGAGAGACAGTAGAGTTTCAGAGATGAGCGCTGGAAAAAAATCCTCTTCCAGGCTGCTGTCACCATGGCAGCAGCCCGCTGAGATCTTCCCTTCATGTCTGGCTTTTCTCGCCCTTTTCTCGGCGAGAACAGCCTCCATGCTGCCGAACGTCTGCAGTATCTGCTGCTGCTGGCAGCTGCCAGTCAGGCTGCTCATCACGGAGCCGGGATCAGAGCTCCGTCCGTCTGGTGCAGCTGATTTAAACAACAGGAAACCTGCAGGTCACCGTCTCCAGGTGGGAACGGATGGAGAAGAGTTTGGAAAAGTTTTCAGCCATTTTACAACCAGAAAACACAACGTGGTGTCTAATTTTTTATCCCCTTTATTTATTGCCCTAAATAAACTGAATATTGACGAACAAACAGAAATGTGTGCAGATCATGGACGTCCACCCAACGGACAGACCAGGAACCAAAGGAGCCGTGAGGAAGAGGAGGGCGAGGAAGCACAGTGAGGAGCAAACGGAGCTTCAGCCTCGGATCCAACAAGCATCCAACACTGTTGGATGCTTGTTGTTAGTGGAGAGACGACCAGCCAGTTTTCAATATCTAAAACGTTCATTTGATCGACGAGGAAATCCTGTTTACATGAATACAGAAACTTTATTAGAAGCGTTACATCTTTACAAAAAGAGCATCATGTTTGTGGTTTACAGTCTAAATATTTCTACCACAACCATTTAATAAAAATAACCAGATTTAAAAGTCCTCCTTTAAACATGTAAAAGTACTCGCATATTTAACACTTTATTATAGATACATTTATATAAACTATCTTTACATGAGATAACAGACGCAGTAATCCATGACTTTTCCTGTAAATGAATATTTGAACCAGTACAGTGTTTCCACGATGAGTTTATAGCTCTATATGACGGAGACGCCAGTCAAACAGCTACCATGTGTGTTTTTCTCCAGGAACGTGAGACGATAAACAGCTGGATGAGCAGAAAACTTCGGCAGCTTCTGCTTTAAGCTAAGTACAGATTTCAGAAAACAAAGATTCAGACCTCACAGCTCCGACGTTCTTCAGGTTGTTACATTTCCTCTGCCTGGAGTTCCTGGTCGATGTGTTTGAGTTGGACAGAGAAACGTTGGACTCACTGCTGCTTCACTTATTACATGACGGTCAGAGATGTTTCTGGTTATTGCATTTCTGGACCACATGTGATGCACTTCACTTTTCTGAATCTTTTTCTCCTAAATAATGGTAATAATAATCACTTTATGCTTGGCCTCCTGCAGCTGCAGCAGTAGATCAGGAAATCTGAAGGAGCTGCAGAGTTTTGCTACGTTTCTCTGCTGAATAAAACGTTTTAGTGTTCCAAATATTAGTTTTGTGATGAATGTGGTCTGACGGTGGTATTGATGATCCTCCACACATTTTGCTGACCGGTTGGTCTGAACGGACTTTGCCGCTCAGACCCAGTTTTACTCAGTCAGGCTTCAGTGAAGTCAGAGGTGAATCTCAAAAACACATTTAATAAGAACCAAATCCCACATGGAGAAAGGTTTTCCTTAAACGTCTGGTTTTACTTCGGTTTTACGTTAGATACGCTCTAATTCATTTCCATCGTTACTTCTGGACGTCTCTTCAGTTCAACACATCGTTTAGTAAAAACTAGTTTCAAAGATTTTAGTTTTACTTGTGCTTCTAATTATTTTTCGCCTAAAACTGCAAATCTTAACTAAACCTAACTAAACACGTAAATATTCTGTGGGTGTTTACTTGTGATGGTCATGGCTGTAAAGTGACGATGCTTCAGTAGTTCAGCTGGCAGTGGGGAAACATTTTCTCTTGTTATTTTCCTTCTCGGTCAGATGTGTTAGAAATCAGCTGGTTGTCTCGCTGCTGGATCCGGTCCTGCTATCATGGAAACATGACCTTCCTGCTGCCCTGACCAGCTGAATCCCAGCATCTCTGTCCGCTCAGCCTCCAGAATCCAGTCATGTTCGCAGGAATCCAGAACCTCCAGAAGGTTCTGGATCAGCTTGAGTTCTCCACCTCTGAGCCCGGATTCCCTCCTGCCCAGTTCAGTCCGCTTTAACCCGACTCCAGTCCGCTTACGTAGAAAGTCCAGTCCGGTTGGAGAGGCATGAACGCTAATCGACCTGTGACCTCAGTCTGGCTTGGTTGAAATGAACTCTGGTTCGGTTCAAATTCATATGTGAACACAAACAGAACCATCTTCTTAAACATAAACATCTTCCGTTAAAGTTGAGAAGACCAGCCTTCCTGTTCAACACAGAAAGCCTGAAGTCAACACATCACTGTCACGTATCAGACCTTTGAAACTTCAGCAGATCCAAAGCAGCTAAAACAAACCAGGAGAGAAGCAGAGGAAGGTCAGTTCAGACATGGAGGATGTTGCTTCTGCAGAGCCTCGGTTCTGTTGCCACATGAAAACCATCTGGACGATTGTAGAGTTGGAGTCTATCAGAAGGTGCAGGCGTAGACGACGCCCACCACCACTATGTTCCCTATCGTCGCAATGATGGCGATCCACAGCCAGATGGCGTCGCTGGACATGGACTGCTGCTCGTCCGGCTGGCCGTGCGCCGAGGCGGCCGAGGCCGCTGCGTTGACGCTCGCCGAAGAGTTGAAGAGCGAATGTTCGCCACTGTAGTCGTCGTTGGGTGAGGAGTCCATGAAGGCCCCAGTCATGACTGGGATCTGGAACCACAAAAAGATTCAAATCGATTAGATTTTAGGCAAAATCTTTATGAAACACAGCAGAACCAGTAGAATATATCAAACTTTTCCACATCGCTTTTATTGAAGATGATCTTTTAGCGCTGCCTCTCAATGCCACTCAGTTTCCTGCCTTAGCAGAAAATTGGCAAAGTTTGTAATGGAAACACAGATAGTTTGTTTAATACTGATAGTTCATTCTGAACCTAAAATGAAAACCACAAAAGGTTAAGCAGACTTTTAACAGGAAGCAACAGGAAGTAGCTGTTTACTCGGTTTTACTGGGGATTGTTTCGCCTGCAGGACCTGACAGACAGAAACCAGGAGCGGTGAAGCTTTGGGGAGCAGGAACACGTCCAGGTTTACTCTGATCATCACTGTGTTTGTGGCTCTTAGATCAGCAAACAGGCCAGATCTGATAGACTATCAGCCACTGAGTGCAGGGATGTAGGAGGAGGAACCAACCAGCTCATTAATAATAAGTTGGAGCTTTACCAAACATCTCTATATTTAACATGTGATCAAACTGTGTCATGCCTCCTCTAAATAGCCGTTTCCACTGTGGAACGGCCTGATGCCTTCAGCCAGGAACGGTCGCTCACACTTTACTTCATCAAAATGCTGTTTGTGATGCGAGCGCTGAAGTGTGGAAGGAAAACAGAAAATAATTTCAGCCAAGCAGGATGTAAAACATCTGATGGACAAAGAAATGAAAAATGTTTCCTCTGAGATTTTCACTCAGAAGCAGCAGAGCAGAACCGGGTTCTGATGTTCTGCTCAGAACCGGGTCTGAGCTCATCACTTAAACTTTACGCTCCTTCTGGAGATTTCTTCCTGTCTAATCTTCAGCAGACAGACGACGTGTGTCTGAATTATTTTCCCATTTATGTGTCCCTATAATCAGACGTCTGTCATGCAGCCAGCAGGAAAAGCTCAACAGCTTCTTGTTTTTATTTATCCGGTTAAAGATCCGGTGAAACGGCAGAGGGATAAATCATTTCATGTTGCGTCATTAAGGCGACAGAACAGAGAGGATTTATGGCTCAGAACCGGCTGAAGGCTGAGAAGAACAAAACCTGTTGGAATAAAACTCGTTTTAAAGAAACAAGTTTTCATCTTTCTGTCGTTAAGGTTTATCTTTTAATGATTTAATATTTAATTTGTCACCTAAAAGCCTTCAAAAAGCTGCGTTATATTGTTTAGAAAAATAATCTATATCATATTTACTGTTATAAATATAAGAAAAGGAGCTTAATATGTTTAATTTGACTCAGACAAACAGACACTGGTGAGTAAAAATATAATTTAATCTCTAACATAATCCTGAACTGTTTCAATTTGCTGTAAAAGTTTAGAAAATTAAACTTAAAAAAAATGTACTGCTGAAAAAGATGTAGTTATTTTCAAATTGTAAATCTTGGCTGTTTTTTCCTTCTCTTCATATTTTATATGACCTTTCTGGAAATAATTATTTATCAAGATGATTCCCAATATATCTGCTTATGAATCTATTTTATTTCAGGTATTCAAAGCAAACAGGGAAACTTATAGTTATTTATTAGGCATCATTCATTTGAACCTTTTATTTTTAGTTGTTTTAATTAAAGCTGATGAAACCAGAAAAGTTTGTATTCTAAGAAAGTTTTATTATTTCAAAATATTCATATGTTACATTGCAGACGAAGACAAAGCCTGCTGCTGTGGTGAGCCTGATGGAGGCAGACAGACGCTGGGCTCCTCGCTCCGGCTCTGGAAGTGCTGATTAGTTCACCATGTCACAACATTTCTGCTTCTTACGCACACAGACACGCAGCGTTCAAGGTCAGTGGGGATCAGCAGCGCCGGCAGTGAAGACGCCAAACTGGAAATACAGCAACGTTTCTGAGACGCTCAAGATGTTAAAACTCAGCCTGACGTCTTAAAAACAGCAGGCGGCTCAGATCAGCGACTTCAAACTGCAGCAAAGCATCATGGGAAATGATCAGTTCCTGATTAGAATTACCAACAACTGACCCACGCATAGTTACAGATTTATGGATGAGATCAGAAGTTTACATTCAGTAAAATGAACTTTTAAACAACCTGGGCAGTGGCGCCCCCCAGCGGGGGGACGGGGGGGGCCAAGGCCCCTGTTGAAAAACCCCAACAAATATTCATACAAAAGCATACAGCTTCAATCAAGACATCAATGTAAAAATCAATCAACAGGTTCAGAACTCACTCATTTAAACTTCACAGCCTGCAGCTGATCTTCAAACCGTTTCATTCACCGCAGCATGAATCAACCCGATCAGAGACGATGAGCAGAGCGGCAACAACGAGCCTCTCCTTGGGGTCATAATTGCTTCTTACCCCGTCAGACAGCTGATGCTTTCAGCCGTGTCTCCGTTCTTCATATTTATGTTTAATTTATTAGCAACTCGTTGTCCACAGAGTGAGCCGTCTGCAGAGGAAGTGCTGAATAAAACGGAGCCGGTTCTGGGATGAGAACAACCAAAAACCTAAATGAATATTTGATTGTTCAGCTTTGATATTCCTGGAGACCAGATTGTCTGAAAATGAATTTACTGGAGAACATTTAGAGGAAATCCTGGTGGGAAACGTTTCCTGTACGCAGATGTTGCCAAGGCAACAAGTGGAAGGAAAGGAAAAGACGGCCTGCTGCGTTCTGCACTAGACGCAGAGGATCCAAAACCTGAACTCATTAAGAGCAGAAATACTTCAGCATATTTTTACTCAAGCAAAAATAAAAAGTAACCATCCAGGAAATGACTTAAGTAAAAAGTTTGCTCAGGTATTCATATTCATATTTCAGATTGTGTCTGGTGAATTTTTGGTTAAAACATGTTTGTTTTCATTCAGTGGGTAGATGAACCAGAAATGTTACTCAGGTAAAAGTAAAAATACTCCTAAAAGAAAAAAGTAAGTGCATCCGCCTCTGAGCAGATGTAGATCAAATTTATGCAGTTTGAATTGGATTAAAATGTTTTTATGACATGAGGCAAACAGAAAAGGCGGCTGTCTCAGATCCAGAACTCAGTGGTTCTGTTGGGTTTCTCATTGCTTTGACCCAGCAGTGAAGCAGTGGAGGGTGATTAGCTTTAGCGGCACCAGCTGTTAGCATTGTGCTCTCTGCTGATTGGCTGACGCATTAACGTGGCCACAGAGAGCAGAAACCCGCGTAGCTCTGAACACGTCCTGCTCCGGTACCGACCCCAACGGGATTCAGCTCCTTAGCAGCTGGATCTTTACATCAGATCCCCAAACGTCTGCCTGAACTTCAGCAAAGTGTTTCTGTTGTGATGAAAAGTTCACGTTCCAAACCTCCGTCAGTAACTTCAGCGTCGGCCTTAAGGAAATGATCACATTCATGACGTAAAGCTTCATCTACTGGCTTCGGTTTATGACGTCACAGACCAGCAATGCAGATAAACAGAATCTAAACCATTAAAAAAGAGAAAATGAGGGAAACGCTGCAGAAACAACAGAGTTGGCCTTTCGGTGAGCAGATGTTGAAGGTTGAACTCCTCGTGTCGTAAATCTTTTCCCTCAGCCGTTTTCCGCCTCTGAGCTGTTGAAGCTCCTGGTTACCAGGCAGATTTACGGCTCTGCTGCCGTTGATTTTCCTCCTGTCTCAGCGGCCAGCAGCATTTTAAATAAATCTTAAAGCTCAATAGAACAAGAGCAGCCTGAGTGATTTTCTCCTGACGCCTCAGTCAACCTGTCAGAGCAACAGAAGTTTGGTGTGACGGAGGAAAACTTATTATACTTCTCTAATAACACGAATGAGCAATAACTCTGGTTCATGTTTCTCTCTGGACTGAACCTGGAGTTATTTCCTGTCTGGTTATTGTGGCTGATGGTCAGAGTGGAGGACGGCGGACAGCTGGTCTGAAAAACATGGTGGATCCAATGCAGCTGTATTTGGTCGTCTTAATGATTTCACATGTTGAATGTGGAGGTTGATAATTTGGCTCATAATACATTCTATTGTTTCAGTTAATCATGTGGAGAATATTAAAGTTTGTTTTCTGATTCAGAAAGCTACTGAACAGTTCACACACACACACACACACACACGCTGCTCCCCGTTCCTGTCTCCGCGCCACGTTTGGGTCAAAGCGTGGCGGCTTCATTCAGCCTGATGGTTCTGCCGGTCCGTCTCCGTCCTCCTGGTGGTTTGGACTTCAGCACCAGTTTGTGGCTCTCTTCGTTCAACCTTGAGCTAATCTGCTCACTCCTTCCCTCTGTTCCACACTCGGGTGAGGATTTGGATTATGCAGCAACGCTGACCTGAATTTCTGCTTCTAAGAATGATCATAAACATTTAAAGAGTTGTTCCAAACATTTTACACGAAAAGCAGCAGGACAGCTTGAAGGCAGTAGCCTCGTCCTCCAGGCAGCATTCAGAGCAGCTTGAAGGTTTTATTTACTTTACGTCCAGTTTAACTCCAGTAAAAACAGTTCCTGACCTGAAGCCCAGGCTCGGTTCGGTTCCATTACACACATGCAGGTTCAGCTCTGATGTGATTCCTGCTCTGCATGCTGGGAAAACCAGAGCAGGTGAGAGGATTTTCACTGACTGATGACGGAGACTGGAGGAGTCATGATGAGCTAAAATGTTAGCTGCGCTAATCCTAAAACACTCATCATAAACATTAGTTACGCTAATGCTAAAGCGCTCCACAACACACTGTTAGCAGGAGCTAACGTCTGTCCGAATTATATCTACCCTTAAAATACCGCAACCCTGGAGAATCAGTTTCATTTTGACATTATAAATTACAGGTTCTAAAATGCTCTTAAATATTGTATTAATGTCTTTTACGTTTTCTCTACTGTATGAATAGACTTCATTTCAAAATAAGAGCATGAATTTAAATATCTGTCAATAAACAAAACTTCAACACAAATGTTGAACTTTATTCAAATAAAAGTTTATAAAACCTCCATAAATTATTAAAATTTATATGGAAAGATAAATTTAAGGGGAGCTAAGAGTGCTAAACGTTTTAAAGTTAAATAAGATTAAAAATTAGCTTTACTATTAGCTCGTTTGTGGACGAGCGTTGACCTCTGACGATAGAAGAGGAAGAAAAATGTCATTTAAACTGATATCACAGGTCAGCATTAATATCACAACTACATGACCAGAAATCACGATTCTCCATGAACTACACTCCTGTTTTTACAGAAACCTCAGAGTGGATCCGTTCGGAGCGGATCCTTTCAGAGTGGAGTGGATCCGTTCAGAGTGGATCCATTCAGGGTGGATCTGTTCAGACTGGATCCTTTCGGAGCGGATCCATTCGGAGTGGATCCGTTCAGAGGGGATCCGTTCAGAGCGGATCCTTTCAGAGCGGATCCTTTCGGAGTGGATCCGTTCAGAGCGGATCCTTTCGGAGTGGATCCTTTCAGAGTGGATCCGTTCAGAGCGGATCCTTTCAGAGCGGATCCTTTCAGAGCGGATCCGTTCAGAGCGGATCCTTTCAGAGTGGATCCGTTCAGAGTGGATCCATTCAGAATGGATCCGCTCAGAGTTAATCCGTTCAGGGTGGATCTGTTCAGAGTGGAGTGGATCCGTTCAGAGGGGATCCATTCAGAGCGGATCCTTTCGGAGTGGATCCGTTCAGAGCGGATCCTTTCGGAGTGGATCCTTTCAGAGTGGATCCGTTCAGAGCGGATCCTTTCAGAGCGGATCCTTTCAGAGCGGATCCGTTCAGAGCGGATCCTTTCAGAGTGGATCCGTTCAGAGCGGATCCTTTCGGAGTGGATCCTTTCAGAGCGGATCCTTTCGGAGCGGATCCTTTCAGAGTGGATCCTTTCAGAGCGGATCCTTTCGGAGCGGATCCTTTCAGAGGGGATCCGTTAAGAGGGGATCCGTTCAGAGCGGATCCTTTCAGGACTTTATCATGTCTGCTCTTGAGTTTTCTCCAGTCATATTTCTTTTCATTTCACTGTTTAGCGTCTTTAGAAAACTTTTCTCACAAACCAAAGACTTTCTGGAAGCAGATTGTGATTTTCATTCATCTGCTGCTCTTCTCTTAATATCATGTCACATTAATTACTGCCTTCCTCAGCATCAAGTTTCCTCCTGTGGTTATGTTAATATTTACATTCCTAATTATAATTTTCAACCACCACAGCAACTTGCACAGTCAGTCATTGCACATTTACACAACATGCAGCCATGACTGCCTGCAAAAACCCTTCATAAGGATTTTATTTAATGAGCTCAAACTTCCATCTGGGAATAATATCAGCGAAACATTTTCCTGTCTTTTATTATCGAATGAATGAGAATCTGAAATACAATTCAAGAAAAAGATTTTATTTATGAAAGTCACATTTGTCTGGTTAAAGATGGAAATAATAAAACAATATTTGATCTTTGTGGTTGAGCTACAGTAAAAATGTTTGTTATTGGGTTTTTTGTTACCAAAGAGTTGAGATATCTTTGGATGTTTGTTTTTTCTTTTTAGTTTTCTTACAATAGAAAATCCTAAACAGGGTCAGCAAATTATCTGATGGCAAGTGACCAAATAAATCTGGTATTTATACAATATTTACTCCTCACATTAAGAAGAGCTGCACTTCTGATTTATTAAATAGGTCCAGTTTTGATGTTAACACAGAAACAGCCATCAAGGATTCCTGCATTTATTCATGACATGTTGATAATGAACCACATTGATTTTCTCATCATATTGATTCATGCCCTGCCTCCTAAACGCTTCGCTGTGGACTGGAGGAGAGACTGTAGCAACTGTAATTGAAAAGCCCCAGGATTAGTGTAAGCAAATAAAAGGTGAGACGCGCCTGCAGGACTCCTCACATCGACCAGGGGAGATAATTAATCAGGACAGCTCCGCTGGCAGCCAGCAGCCGTTAGACAGGAAAACGACGAGATCCAGGGAAACACAAACTGAGAGGATGACAGGAACTTAAACATGGATTCAATTTATACCTGACAGGAAGCTGCTGTGAAATGATGCCTGCATACGGCTGATGGAAATACGGCTCTGTGGAAAAGTATTTGCTCCTCTTCTGGGGTTTTTTGTCCTTACTGGAACCACTTTTTCTCACCAGTTCTCCATAAAATCCAGAAGTTTCATTTATAAACGCAGCAGACGCATAAAACCTGAAACTTTCCCACCGCAGGTTGTGATCTATAAACACCCTGTTACAGATAGAACAGTTCTCCTGTAACGTAATGTTACAGATGGAACAGTTCTCCTGTAACGTAATGTTACAGATGGAACAGTTCTCCTGTAACGTAATGTTACAGATGGAACAGTTCTCCTGTAACGTAATGTTACAGATGGAACAGTTCTCCTGGAAACTGGCAGATCAGGAACTGAACACAAACTGCAACATAATTCCTCTCTCACTTTTAATTTCCCTCCATAATCAAACTTTAATCATCAGTAAAGCCAAAGCTTTAATAAGGACACTTCATATTCAAAAGTGTAACTTAACATTTTAAAGTTTTCTCTGGATGATCACCATGGTGACGTGTAACACAGGTTAAGAGAAAACGTGACCAGGTGTGAGGCAGTTCCTGATCTGATGCATTCCTCCTCTATGACCTGCAGGGGGCGGTGGCTCCCCCCTCAGGAGTCGGCTCCTAACCCCAGCAGTGTTATGACCTTTAACCCCAGTGTGCCATCTGCCTCCTGAAGTACCGATGGCCGTATGCAACTTTTATTTGTTGTGCCGTTACTATGGCTACCAAAACTAATATTTTGTCGACTCTCCACCTCACATCAACGTCTGTCTCCGTGAAATAGCGTTTCTTCACTCTTTTGGTGTTGTTGCCATGGTGACCATGGATCAACACTGATCAGCTGATGATTTAAGTGCTTCCATGGTTAAATCTGGATTCTTTTGGTATAAATGAGACTCTTTATTTGTCTTATCAACCTGAGCTGAACGCTCTGCAGCTCCTCCAGAGTCGGCTGGACTCTGATTAGTTAGACGGTTTGTGAAGACAAAATGTGGCTCAGCTACACTTCAGATGGATGTTTGTAGTTTCGTTGTGAAAAAACGTGCGAAGCTTCAGGAGGTGTGAACGCTTTGAAAGCCATCCAGAACTTTTTAACCGACTCAGTGAAGAACCTCCAGCTGGTCAGGGGGCTGTAAAGCGCCGCGGCAGGTCGGGCTCAGGCTGTGTGTGTTTGCCCTGCAGGACGAGGCCGGTCGGGTCGGTGTCATGAGTTTGTCACACGTGTGTCATGCTGGCCTAGTTAGAGCTCAGGCCTCAGGAAGCGTCCAGTCGCTCCAGCAGCCCGTCCCTCTGGACAGACGCTGACATCACCGTGGGTTAGCGTTAGCGTTAGCCACCGTTTGGACCGACAGCCGCTTCTAGAAAATGTGACAAAATGCAAAACCAGCCAATCTGTGCACAGATTATTCAGAGGGAAACACATGGCTCGTGTTTGTTACCCGGAGCCTGTCAGGCTCGGAGATGGATGCTTATTACGGCAAACAGGTTTTATTCAAGAAGCTTTTTCTGCTCCAGCCCAACAGAACTCAAATCTAATGAAGAGAAATTGCCTCAAAATTAGAGTGCAGTATGGATATGTTTGCATTACCTGGCTGGTTAAACAGACTCCAGCAACAGATGCTGCAGGGGTTGCGCAATGCTTACAAACAAATATGCAGCCAGCATAATAACGTCATGTTTAATAACACATAATCCCATCACAGAGTCTGTTTGCAATGAAAGAAACACAATTAAAAAGGCTTTCAAATCTTCCATAGAGAAGCTTTACTCAACATCAGCGGTTCGACCCGTAATGACTCCTGCAAGCAGGACTCCGAAGTCCAACTTCTGAACTGATTCACAACTCCAAGTGCCATCGTAAAAAATTAAAGATGTAGAAAAAGAAAATCAAAGCTGCTGTACTCGTCTTCCACTCATGCATACCAGCAGCCGTTCCCGGTGATTTCCACACGTAATGCAACCGACTCAACAGTAAGTGCCTGATTCATCAGACGGGATTAAAGTTGCATGCACTGAAATGAGAGGAACATTTTGATTTGTCTTGAGTTCAATATCATAAAAAGCTGCAGCCTGTTGGAAAAATAACAGCTTCTATAAATCTGATGGTGGAAAGAAGCAGAAGTAGAGCAGGAGAGAGAGCGGAGCTGCAGACGGAGCGTTAGGGGGTCTGCTGCTGTTCCTGCTCTTCTCTCAGTGGCAGCTGGGATCAGTCCAGCAGGACCATCGAATATTTCAAAGCTTTTTCAGGTGAATGTGGCAGGAATTTGCTGTGAGGCTGAAATACAGTAAAATGTCACATAATTAGCTGTTACTATAGTGATGGATGAGACAGACTGCCGCGCAAAAATAGGAACAGTTTTAAGGTTTCACAAAATCTTAAAAGTGGCATGCATTTGTGTTGACCTCGCTTTACCCTGATACCCCTGAATAAAATCCAGTGGAACCGACTGGCTTCAGGATTAGAGGAGTCATTTAATCTGAGCAGAAATGCAGCAGTTCTGTGAAAACCTCACAGGTTCATTAGAGAACAATAGAGAGTTTTCCTCCTGATGGTCCGGTCGACCCGGTTCTACTGGAACCAGAACATCTGCTCCACCTCCAGCTGCTGTGGTTCTGAGTCAAACCAAGCTGTTCCCCTCCTGGCCTGTGGGGGCGCTGCACTAAGAACCACTGAAGGAAACGACACAAAAACCTCTGAAGACGCTGAGAGCAACTTCCTTCTTCACCAGATGGAGACAAGATGGAGGCGCCAGGCTTTAGTGATGGAGGATTTCTCTTTAGTCTTTGGCATATTTGCAGTAGAAACTAGACAATAATACTTGGTAAGATTTTGTGTTTTTGCAGTGCAGTGCTGCACAGCCTCAGCTCCCTGAAAATAAATCCAGGAATAAATAAGTGGAATCAGGGAAAGCGTCTGTCTGACCTGCTTCGGTTGACCTTCCTGATCAAACCCAACGTCACGCTGAGACTACAGGCAGGATTTTCTCCAGCAATCAATCGAAAGACAAAGACGTTACACTGAAATAAAAAATAAACTATAGAAATGTTTAAATTTATGATCTGCAACAAATGATTTCTGACATTTTGTTTGCAAGTCGTAGAAATGTTGAAAGCAGAGGAAGAGTCTAACAACAGCCTGGATCTGCCGACTCGTTCATCACTGAACATGGAGGATGTCAGGAAACCACAGGAAGAACGATGGAGATCAACGACCTGCAGCCTGGCGGGTTAAACCCTCTGCTCCTCTGACATCCAGGATCTGATCACTAGCAGCTTCAGAAAATCTGAAAATCATCTCTCAATGAGTCAGTAATAAATTATACACATCATTATGCATAATTCAGAATATTAATGTCAGTGTAACAGGGAACGTGGTGCAGACTGCAGCAGATGTTACTGCTTCATACTTCCCTCCTCTGCTCTCCCTTTCAATCATCGCAGGACTTTGTGCAACACGAAGTCACTGAGGTGCAAAAGATTGGCAGATGAATCTGAACAGAGAAACTGAGGGTTTCTGTTCCGGTCCGTTCCCTGGACTCTGCTGCTGCTGATCAGTTATCCTGAGACAAAATGAACTGAGAGCAAATCCTGGCAGATTTCCATCGACTGCAGGATTAAATCCAGAGAAGTTTTCAATTTAAAGGTTTCTCAAACTGTGTTTCAAAGTTTTAACAATAAATCGGTTCAAAAGTTAATGAGATAAATGATAATATTCCTGTTTTCAGACCATTTTCAAGTAATATAATGGCATAAAAATACAAGTACAACCTCTATAACTCTCCATAAACTTTCATTTCTATTTAACACTAGGACTGGAAGCAGTTTGAAGTATCCAAAATAAATGAACAAAACAACAAATAAAATGAATTATAAAAAAAATCTGCCCTTTAAAACACGTCTAGCTGAGTCCGAAGCGCCAGCCTGAAGGTTCAGCATCAGCTGCACCCTGGTTGGGTTTGAGACCGCTCTGTTTGCACGTTCGTTCCCTCAGGTTGCTCAACACTACGGCTCAACCATCAAACGATTCCAGAATTATGAAGGACAGCAACATGACATGACTTCAGGTTGTAAAGGTCAAGCTGGACGTCCATGACCTCTGAACCCTGCATGGTGAAGTTTTGTGTTAGAAGATAAAAATGAAGCATTCCAACCAGAAGTTTCATTAATGGTGTGAAACAGGAAGCCTAACATGACCCTGTCCTGAGGCTCTGAGGCACGGATCAGCACGCAGAGGGAAAACGTGCTGCGACGTTTCAGAAGAAACCGACTCATTTACACCCAGACGGATTCAGGCCAAATGAAGTGGGAAAACTTTCATATTTAGAGGCTCCGTCGTCTGTTTGGGAATCTAAAAACACGGGACTGAATGGAAGGCCGAGCACGGACTGGGAGCGTTGGGATCCAGTTTGTAACCAAACAGTGAAGTGAAGCGGCTGCATGTTTTCCTCATCGGTCATTCTCACGGCTCTTCTCTGCCTTTTCAGTGACCGTCTCGCTCTCCTTTGGCATACGTGGATGTTTTCTCGGCCTGCAGCTCTTCAGGGTCATAAAAGAGGAAGACGACTCGAAAATCAGGGTGGATGTTAAGTTTGTCGAGACAACAGCTTTCATAAAAAGATGTTTGCAGCGAACGCTGGCCTGAGGGGAAATGAACTCCTAAAGATGAAAAGGCTGCAGCTCCATTATTGCTCTCTTCAAATAACCTCCAATTACCGGAACCAGGAGGTCTTTAAAAGGGTCAGTCGAGGCATAAACACATTGTGAGAAGATAACGTGATTATGTAATTCAATATTTTTCTGCAGCCGAGAACAAAGGCGGTCATGATTTAGACTTTAGCCCGGCTGATCTTTCAGAAAGACTGCTTAGCGAGAAAATAATCTCATTTGTGAACTACTGAACTCGCTTTTCTGTATTCTGCCTTCATACGAGGCGGCAGTGGTGCACAAACAAATCTTCTACTTGAGCCTGCAGCCTGTCTCTGCGTCTCACTACCTTTAATCATCTACTCAGCTGGCACCGGCCCTCAAGGACTTTCTGTTTCAAGATGAAACTTGGCACCAAAGTAAAAAACACAAAGTGGTCTTGCCAGTTCCCCCTCAGGGGTTCCCAAAGTTAGCTGGAAGTTCAGCTGGCGACAAGCGTCACCTCCATAATCCTCCATTTATTCTTGACTGCCTTCCTTAGCCCCAGAAGAAATGCACAATCGTGTCAGTGACAGTAGCTCACATTGATCTAAGGATTAATCCGACTCCAGTCCGTTTGTATTGAAAGTCCGGTTTGTTTGGGGATGTGGGGAGTCAGAACCAACCAAAGAACCAAACTCTGGTCCTCTAAACCTCAGTCTGGGTCCAGCTGAAGTGAGCTCTGGTTCAGTTTGAATATGTGAACACCAAGCAGACCGGAGACCGCTCCAAAAGCAGGAAGTGGACGACAGCGCAGGGCATTCTGGGTACATACAGCCAAACGTGCTAGCCTAGCGCCAGCAGCAGCTCGTGGTCTTTAACCTAACCCCAGAACTGCTGAAATCTCCATTTTGTTTCGGAAACAAAATGGAGGCATGGAGGCAAAGAAGGAAGTTGCTCTCAGTGTCTTCAGAGGTTTTTGTGTCGTTTCCTTCAGCGCCCCCACAGGCCTGGAGGGGAACAGGTTGGTTTGACTCAGAGCAGAGAGGAAGAACCACAGCAGCCGGAGGAGGAGCAGACGATGGAGTTTTTGTCTAAAACCAAACCGCGTCTACCGGACCATCAGGAGGGAAAACAGCCTAAACCTGAATTATTTGGATTATTCTGACACCAGAACAGAGGACACACGCTGCCTTCCAGGAGTTAGCATTGAAGCATGGAAGTGGAAGTGTCATGGTTGGGTCTGCAGAACCTCACTGTCTGCTGTGAATCAGGGAGAAGCTGAGGAAAACGTGAAACCGTCTGTAAAAACGGAGGCCAGAACTCCAACAGAACCATAAGAAATCAGTTTACAGACTCGTCCTGTGGTTTGATGAAACTAAGTTTGAAATATTTGTCTTCAATGAGGAAGAAGAGAGAAGCTTAAAGCCTGAGAACGACTGCACGGCGGTGGCAGCATCATGATGCAGGGAAGACGGTTCACATCACAGAACAGAAACAATATGTGGAAAAACTGAAGGAAGACATGGGATTTAGTCTGATTTCATGTCAGAGAGGGAGAGGAAACCTCTGCATGTAATGGGTTTGATTTCTGCATCTTCTTCAGGGGAAACATGTCCAATCACGCTTCTGGAGCCAGAAAACTCCTGTGCATGAAATCAGAACGGTTCTTCAGAAGTGGGTCATAAACCAGAGGAGGAGCAGAGCAGAGCCAGCCGAGTCTTTAACATTTAAACGATGAGAAACCAAAAACAGGAAAAGGAGGCGGTCAGTAAGGTAAGCTGAACTGTTTCTGAACTCTTCTGCTTTTGGCCACTCAGGTTTCATCTTTAATGAGCCGCAGCAGCGACCAGCTGTGCAAACAGTCCGGACCTTCAGTAAATCTGATGCTCATGCTTTCAAACTACAGAGTTATGGGAGGAAAATAATATTTATTTCTGAGTTTAAGACCAGCCAGAGGTAAAAAACAAACAGCTTCCTCTGCCAGCAGCTGCAGCTGCAGGCAGCATTTAATCAGCTGTTGTGTTGCAACAATAAACGCTTCAGTTTGTTGAGCAACTAGACTGGATCTGATTGCAGCTAAATATACTTTTCTGTCGTAATTTAATATCATCTTTAAATTCTTTTTGTGTAAAATTAGTTAACAAACTATGATCCTTGAAAATTTCAGTTCCTTTAAAAAACAACATTAACAGCTAAAATGAAAGAAATGAAATGAGGCTCTTTGCTCTGGTTGTGATTCATCTTAAGAAGGTTAAGAACTTTATTATAAGAGGATGTCATTTAAAATGTCTTTGGCCTTTCATGACAAACTCCCACCATCTGTATGAGACTTGCAGCCTTCCTGTTATCCTCTGAAAGTCTGGCTCTCTCAAAATGACAAAGTTCCCCTGGAAGATTATTTCACTTGAACCTAAACATTTTTCCATGTTGTAGGTGAAATAATCTCCCAGAGAAACTTGAACTTGTTTGTCAGTATTAATGAATTATTGACTTTAGAAAAGCTCCCATTTCTTGCTGAAGTTGCCTGTAAGTTAGTTTTGTCTTATTCCAAGTGCACTGAGACATTTTCACTAAACTGTTTGGTAGGTTTTGTGTTTTGGTTCCTGTCAGACGCCGTCCTGGTTCAGTATTTAAGCTCCTGGTTCTGTTTTGCTGATTGTTGGGTTCTGTTCCCACCAGCTCCATGTCCTGCTGCCTTCCTGACTCTGCAAGTCTTTATTTTTCAGTATTTAAAACTTTTCACCTTTCTATCTGTCAAAAAGTTTCATTGCTTTGTTGATTTTCAATTCAAGAGCAACTATAACTGCAGAAGAGTCTGATTGTTTCCTTTAATTCTTTATTAAAACCAAATAATCAGGGATGATTATTGGTGTTATTGATAAAACCTCCATCTTGTTTCGGCTGCAGGTTTCAGATTCACCCGTTTCTGTTTGAATTATCCGAGAGAACATGACTGAAAGTTACATTTGTTCCAGTGTTCCTCGGTTTTCATGTGTTAGTCTCCCCCCGTGCAGGAAGCAGAGTTTTTACCCAGCTCTCCTTCCAGCAGGTCTTGGAGAACATCTCTGTTCTCAGATGAGCCCACGCCCCGATGCATTTCCATTTAGACGGCCCTGACTTAAGGAAAGATTTGGGAGCGTGTGGTCCTGCAGAAAAGCCCTGAGCAGAAAAAAATAATGCAATGAGCTCCTTAATGGCTGCATGGAGAAAGTATGGAGGGAAGCGAACCGCTGGCAGGACGGGGGGGTGGGGGGGGGCACTAATGGAAACAAACCTAAAAACAGAAACGAGCCGAGAGGCAGACAAACCTTAAAGAAGAAATATGTCAGGTCAAGAAATTGAATTGTGACAGTTTAATATCTCAAACATTTGATATTTTGATTTTAAAACAGATTAAATTAAATTCTCAGTCATTTTGTTGCAGTTGTAACTGTAGATTATTTTTCATTGAGTGATTAGTGGAGCTCTCTGCTCTGGTAATCAGCCTGTGGCTGCAGCTGCCTGCATGTTTGGACATATTTCAGCTGTAAAGTCTCTTTTCTCCGTGTCTGAGCTAAATGAGTGAGTCTCTGTGGCTTCAATTAAACTTTAAATGCTAAAACAAAACCTGCAGAAGACAAACCAGAATAATATTTTCACAGATTTATGTGGCAAAACAAGGACAACATGGACCGATTATTTGGTGAATATTTCTACCAGTTATCTCTTTACATATTTCTAAGTTTTGATATTGTGAGCTGCAGTTCTGACAAAGGAAAAGTTGCTAAATTATGACATATATTATGTCGTAATATATTCAGGGACGGGACAGATGGAAGGTGCTCTACTTTCTGCATCATTACAGTTTGTTTTTCTCAACTAAATATTTCTGAACATCCATATCTGTTTTTCCTGTAAACAAAAGAGGAAACGTGGAGGGGCTTTATTTGGGCCAGCTGACTGACAGTGTGCAGCAACAGGTGGGGAAGGGGAATCAAACTGGGGAAAAAAAACACAGTTTCCTCTGACACTTTCTGAGGGACTTCATGAAAAGGACGAGGAAACAAACCGACATGATGAGGAAACAAACCGACATGATGAGGAAACAAAACGACATGATGAGGAAACAAAACGACATGATGAGGAAACAAAACGACATGATGAGGAAACAAAACGACATGATGGTTTCGAAAACGTCAGAAAAACTCCAAACGAGACGCAACATGAAAAGTATTATTATACAAAGCAGGAATCATCATTTTCACACCAATTACTGTAATATGATTTAGCCCGCTTTAGAGGTTCTGCTCCTCAGAAGTATTTAGTCTGAACACGCTCGTCCCCAGTGGGGTCAGGAGCTGCTGCGGGTCACCTGGACCGGTGGCCAGTCTGTCAGGGCAACACACACACACACACACACACACACACACCAATTAACCTAACAGTCGTGTTTTTGGACTGTGGGAGGAACCCAGAGAGAACCCACCACGCACAGGGAGAACATGCAGACTCCGTGCAGAAAGACTCCGGGCGGGACTCGAACCCAGAACCTTCTTGCTTTAAGGCAACAGCTCTACCAGCTGTGCAGCCCAGGAATCTGCTCTCAGTATTATAAAAATAGCACAGCTCGCCGATATCGCTGTTATTAGTGGACGAACTGTTTCCGTCTGAGCTGCGCAGCATGAAAACCGGAAGGCTGATAAAGTGCGCGCGCTCTGACCTGCTGACCAGCCACACCCATTCAATCAGAGAGCTGACTAATTAAAGGAAAGTTCAGAACAGCCACCGACCTGCGCGGCCATGAAGGACAGATCCATGCTGCTGCTGCTGCTCCGGACAAAGACACTCAGAGAAGGATGAGACTCTGACTCCCCGCCGCTCACCGCATCCAGCCGGTCCGACAGCGACCGACCTCACGTCAGGAACATGGTGCTGGGTCTGAGGAAGAGGAGGAGAGGCGAAGCACACGGAGTGATGGAGAGATGTGGGAGAGGCACGGAGGTGGAGGAGGAGGAAGAGGAGGAGGAAGAGGAGGAGCAGGGCTGTCACATCATAACAGAGGAGGTGTGTGTCCTCCTCTCTCTCTCTGGTTCCTCATAACAACTCGTCCATATTCCTCTAATCAACATGTGAAATAAAGCATTAAAATTAATTGTTTTCCAGCAGCAGCAGCTTTTTCCCAAATAAAAAATAAAATAAGATGAAAATATCAAACTACTGATTTTCTTCTGCGTTACTTCAGTGAAAAGGATCCAGGCTCTGTAGCTGTTCCCTCTGCTGCTGCAGCCATGCAGACGTTCATCAGGTCCAATTCAAAAGATCAGTAACAGTTTTTCTGGATGGCTTTGACCCGTTTAAAGGAACCGGGTCTGTTCTGTCTTCATCTCTCTCTCAGCAGAGCGCGACGCCTCCTGCATGTGTTAAATCTGTCTTTCAGTGCTTTGACACCTTTCCCTCACTCTCTGTGCAACAAGGCGGCCTGCAGCTGGACTCACAGGGAGGCGGCAGAGGAGGAGGAGGCAGAAGGTTTATCGGTCCAAAGTTGGCTCAGTTTTCTGGACAAATCGTCTAACAGCACCAAAAAACCCTGTAACATTCTTCTTGTATTCTTTATGGCGGTTGGCAAACAGCTTTAAGGTGCATTAGCGCCACCTTCTACATTAGAGACCAGACCAGATGCTATAATGCTACCAAAATGTCTGTTCTTCTAAAGAAACTAAAACCTGGAAAAAACTGTCCCCACATGACCTCTGAAGAGGTTCCTTCACTTCTCGTTCACTTTTATTCTTTTTTAAACTTCTAATTATTATCTCATGTGAGTATTTGGAAATATATTCTATTTTTTCCATTTGTCCTGAACACGTCAACCTGTAGAAGGTCTGATGAATATTTTAAGTGTTTCTTAATCCTGTGATCAAATCTCACACTTCATATAATAAATCATTTCTTTATTTTTAAATTATGCAGCGTTCTTTTGGATATAATCAAATCTAGCATTATCTCCTCTGGCCAGTTGCTCTTGCAATTTCTCTTAATGTGTGATTTGACTATACACTTGTGACGGTGAGTTTGCCATCTTACAACTTCCTTCTATAGAAATAAAATACATGTTAATAAATATAATTTAGTTTTCATAAATATGTAATATTTTAGCCTTACATCATAAAACACCATTTCCCTCTGTTAATCTCTCAATCTGTCCCAGGAACTATAAATGGAGTTTGGACGCCTGGGGACGGATTTGTCCAAACACCCTGCAGAGGACAAAGAGAGGCAGGTGAGTCATTCACCAATAAACTCTAACACTTCTTTATGTTTTACTAAACACCAGAACTTATTTGCTCTCAGTAATTATTTTATTTCTTCTTCCTAATGAACTAAAGGCTACATGCTAATTATCCAAAACCACCATAAATATTCAATACATAGTTAAAGGATCCGGTGTGAAGATGGTCAGCGTGGCGCTCTTAAAGGAGCCACGTCTGATTTATTTACAGGGCAGCTGGAGGTCAAAGGTTGATTAGAGTCTCAGTTGATGGTTCTTAGATTGTAAAATATTGAATTTTTTTTATCAATTTATCACTCTCTGATTTTATTTTTGCGTTACTTTCTGTAATATTTACAGTTTCCAGCCACAGTTTGAACGTCATGTGGTCAGTAAAACTGCGTTTCTGACTTGGACCCAGTTTGAGGCAGAAGGATAATTTGACGCAGTCGATGGAGAAACAGAACAGATGGACCTGGAAGTGATGTAACAGCTAAACTGTTTGTTTGTTTGTGATGTCTGACTGGAAGGAGGAAGTTGTCTCTGACGGCAGCTTGTGTTTCATATTTTGTATATTTCGGGACCGTTGGAGCCGTCTGCTGCTGAGTCCTGTGTGTTTTTGAGATGTGGAGTTTGAGTTGAGCTCCGCATGACAGCAACCAAGGAAAAGCTGCAACCTGACGGTTGTTTTTGGACTGTTGGAGATCCAAACTGTCAGAGTTTAGAGACAGTAGCAATTCTGTATGTAAACTTTTGATCCTGATGACATAAAAGAAATGACATATTTTTTTCTGTAGCTTTTAGCAAATATAAATAATTTTGCTGATTTGTTGGTAGTAGCCTAAAACAGGAGAAGTTTGATCTGGTTTAGCCTCATTAATAATTAATAATGCTTCCAGAACTTTAATAACTTTTTGTTTGGCCTCCTTTCTTCCTCCAGGTTCCTCAGATTCTTTGTTCCATGATGTAATTTCACTGAAGAAACAACTTTTATGTTGCATCTGCGACTACAAAAGTTATGTTAAAAACTTATTAGAAAGCCCAAAACTACATGCAGTAATTTTGCAGCAGGTTGTTTCCTAATCATTTTTAGGAAGACATAACTATTAAAAAATGGATTATTGAAGACTGCATCTCCTCTGGGCTCAAAATGAAGTCCTGAATCACAAGCAAGTGAATCTGGCTTTGGTAGTTTAGTTTGGTTGCTTGCCTGAAAGTTTAGTGGAAGGTAGGTGATGGTGTAGGCTCAGTTTTCTGACCTTTAACCCCTCAGATCCAGTTAAAGGAACCGATAAAGCTTTCTGGTGAATTTCATGATCATGGTTTTGTGGGAGAAGTTCCAGGGTTTCCTCTGAACACAGAGCTGAAGGTGTGTCAGCAGCAGGCAGAGAGAGAAGCTGGTCTCCAGTCAGAGCTCAGATCTTTTCTCAGGTCGTTTGTTAAGCTGATGGCAGCTGAAAGTCTTTAATCCTAAAAGCACAAAGTGAACAAATAATCATACGTTTGATTTTCTGACTTCCTGCTGCAGCAATAACACTTCAGCTCACAGACACACACATTCACACTTCAAGTGTTTTTAGGTCATCTCTCCGTTTCATGCACTCAATATAGAATTAAGTCTTTGTTTGCTTTGCCTCAGCTGATGCATAGTGAAGAAGGCAGGTGATTCATAATTGATGCTCCGCTGACTACGTTGAAATAAATCGTGTGTGTGTGTGTGTGTGTGTGAGAGACTAACAGGAATGAATTCTGAACAATGTTATTTCTGTCTCACTTTTAGATCTGATCACTTCTAACCTGTTTTCAGGGACTATAGAGTCGCTGAAACGTCGTTCTGTCTTCAGGTTTCAGCAGATATCTTCCTTTTTCTGTCCAGTAGAGAAGAAGAAACTCTGAATCTGATCTTCTGCACAACAACCACAGGATGAACTCATCCATTTCAGCTCTGTCACATTCAGAAGCAACACTCAGATCCTTGTCTTTGTTTCTGCAGACGTTAATTATTTATTTAGACTTTATTTAGTCAGAAAGCTCCTGTTGAGATCCAATATGTCCTCCACAGGGGAGTCCAGTTTAATGCTGGGAGTCCGACTGGCTGCAGGTTCCTTTTGTTCTTCAGACAAAACTGCCAGTCATGACAGAAACGTGTTCAGATCTGCAAAATGGTGCCTGTTAGCAAACAAAGACAGATTTCTGAGCAACGTTGAGTTTTTATGGTCGGTAAAACTGGGTCGTTATCTTTTTATATTTTGCTTGTTGGGGTAAGTTATTTATGTGCAGTTACTGTTTAGGGAAATCTGTTGTAAAGAGAATTACTTACTGAGTTTGAGAGTTTTATCATCTTCCTGAGTCCAGTCTGAGCAGCCAGAGCTCAGATCGACGGACTGAGGAGGATTTGCATAATATTCTGAACAATGGAGCCAATGCAAACCTGCTTTAAATAGCAGAGAGGGGAAAACGTATCATCTGATCCTCTGCAGTCTGACAGTTTTTTTATTTTAATATTTCTTTTATAATCTAGCGAATTAAAAATAGACATTATAGATGTATGCAGCATTGAATTCCCTTTCAGTTAGTTCAGTCAAATTTAAGCAGAGCATTAGAATCTGGTGTTTTTGCAGCTTGGAGAGGAGCGGGGGCTGCACAGTGGCGCAGTTGGTAGAGCTGTTGCCTCCTGGGTTCGATTCCCAGCCCAGAGTCTTTCTTATGTTCTCCCTGTGCATGGTGGGTTCTCTCCGGTTCTCCGGCTTCCTCCCACAGTCCAGAAACATGACTGTCAGGTTAACTGGCCTCTCCAAATTGTCCCTAGGTGTGTGTGTGTGGTTGTCCTGTTTGTCTCTGTGTTGCCCTGCGACAGACTGGTGACCTGTCCAGGTGACCCCGCCTCTCACCCGGAACGTGGCTGGAGAGGCAGCAGCACCTCCCGACCCACTAGGGGACGACGGTTTAATGAAAATGGATGGATGGAGAGGAGCCGGGCTTCTCTACATCCTGCAAATCAAATGAACATAGTGACGGTTTTTCAGGGCATGTTACTGCTGAGACCTGCCCCGTCAACACACAGCGTTTCTAACTTCTTAACCTAAAAATTAAACATGTTTAATAATTGACATAAAGCCGAGGCAGCCGTGATTCTGGGGGGTTGAGTTTTTACTTTGATTATTTCCCTGTTTACTTCAGATTAGAGCTAGCCTTTTCAGATGTGCTATAAAACTTTTCTTCCTGTGTTCTGATCTCTGATCTGCTTCACCTCCCCAAACCATGAAGAAATAAAAAAAAATGCTGTTAGCTGGGATCGAAGTCGAGCTCTGAATAGTCGGATCTAAAGTCTCTGGTACGTGAAACGGTGCTGGTTGTATATCAGAGGCTGAAACCGCTGACGTCCTTCCAGTCTGTTGGTTTGGCGTTTACAGCCGGGGCGGACCTGCTCTTCTGCCTTCATCTTGTAGTTTCTGTTTCTGCTCTTCAGGCACAGATCTCCCACAGGTCTGAGGTCCATGTTTCACTCTGGGCTGTCTCTGTCCAGATTCTTCTGCTGCAGCTCCACTTACATGTGGAGTTCCTCAGGGGTTCGTCCCGAGTCCTGCTGGTTCGGATCAGTCAAATGCGGCTCCAGACTAATGCAGGAAGTGAGGAAACAAACGCGTGTTAAATTGATTCTCTTCCTGTTTACTTCGGGATAGATTTTAGTTTTATACAACAAGAGTGTTTATCTCTGCAAACGAGATGCTGGATGTCTTGTGAAATATAAAATGTCTTGTGTGGGGTGGGATAGATTGAGGATTACAGGTTCTCTTTTTTTTCTGTATTTTTCCAGTTTTTGTCTTCAGAAAAATGAGCCAAAAGCTGCTGACTGTAACTTCAAATGAAGTCCTGCTTGTTGCTGGTTGCAGGATGTTTACATGAAGGCTGAAATAAGCTCTGCAATGCGCTCCATCAGGCCCCTCCCCTTGTGCCTGTTCTCAGTCTCACTCAGCAGAGCAGCAAAGGAGGAGCTGGTCTGTTTGAAACACAAAATATAAACTCAAAATGGCTCCCAGCTGCTTCTTAGTTCTCATTGTTTGTGTTAAAGATCCAAATCACCAGCGCCTAATGTTTTTTTTTATTTCTAGGGAATATGACTCATCATGTATGAAATCTTGTCAGTGTTTATTTCATTTGGTCATACAGGAAGCAGCAGGCTGAGTGGTTCTGTAATGAAGCAGACAGGCTTTGGGCCCTTTTCTGCTGAGATCAATTTTTCTCTGTTAGACATCGACCGAGCGCTTTGCTTTGTCCTGATGCAGAATGGGAACCTTGGAGAATTTATATCATATCAGCTTGATAAAACTGAGTGTTACCAAAGTCCCTGAACTGATCCTCTACATTTCTATATGGATTTGAGAAACACAATCATTAAAAATCATCGAGGGACGTAAACAGTTAAAGCAGTTATATTCAGAATTCAGCCATGGTGCAAATGCTCATCATCTGTCAGCCAATCAGAGGAGACGTCGGCGTCTTATTCAGGTGATGCAGTGACAAGCCCCGCCTACTTGGAAGCGGCGCTTTGGGGAAATTATAGTCGTCGATTTTCCAGAGGAGCGATCGATTCAACACGCTGGAATGACGCAGCTTTTTATGAACCGTGAGATGGAGGAACCAGCTGTACATTGTCTGAAAAAAACAAAAACTATCATCATCCTCCTACCACTTCCTGTCGTCTTCTTCATGGTTTTCTCCAGTAGAAACATCTGGCTGTTGATTATATGCTACGGTGGCTCAAAAAGTCCAAAGAAATATTAGCGTCCTGTAGCTGCTTGGGCCGGGGGTCGTTCTGTATTCACACCCGAAGCCGACCGAGACGCTTTGAGAAAAGGTCCAAACCAACGGGGAAATGAACTCTGGTCTGTTTAAAGAGGACCAAACGGATCAGGTGTGAATGCACTCCGAGTGTTGGATGATTGACAACAGGTGTGGCAGCAATCAGAAACAACCTGAGGTTTTAATATCACCATGCACTTTGCAGAGCGGCGGTACTGTGATTTAAAGAGCCTTTTACGTTTTAATCTCTGGCAAACATTACAGCTCTCAGTTGATTAACATAAAATAATATCAGCTGCAGCCAAGAAACACGGAGGAATATTCAGCTCACTAAAGCAGAAGCATCAAGGTTATCTCTGCTAAAAGCCTCTGCTGTGTCTGCTGCCTCATGGTGACGAACACTGGAGCTGATTCCTGTTGCAGCGGGTCAGTGATGAACCGAGTCCAGACAGCGATATGACAGGCCCTTAATGGAGGTCTGATGAGTCATATTCCCTCAGGTGATAAGGCAGGTAGAGGACCAATCAGGGGCACCAGAGCAGCCTTGTGATGGGTTGACATGGTTATATCATCGGATGAAAAGATCCTGGACTCTGCTGTAAATTTCTCTGCAGCGATCATCAGCATGTGAGACAGACGTTTGGCTCTTCCTCATCCTAAATGGATGGAAATGAGCTGCTTCTTCAAAATCTACATCTACGATCGCCTGATTAATTTAACAAATGTCTGTGTGGATTATTAATCATATCCACTGCTCCCAACTCATCTGCTATAAGTAAAAATGACTTTCAGAAGCGCTCTTCCTCAGACCGATGGCTCAGCCTCTGTGGCTTTCAAATGGAGGGAAACTAATAATTAAACACACTATTGCACAAGGTTTGGTTCATTTCACACACTGCTCAGTGTTTGTATTAATGGCTGGATGACACGGCAGGCTGCCACCCTGCCGGGCGACATGCCAGCCAGAAGAAAAGTGCGCTGCGTTTAACCGTGACTCTACAGGCCACAGGGCGCCGCCGTCTGCGCTGCTGAATGTTTGTAGTGACAGGAGATGATCGCTGATGGAGATTCACCTGAGGCGCTGCTGGCCCAGGTGGATGGCAACCAGACACAGACAAATCTGTTGACATCCCTGGTGAAATCCATCCTTTATCACAGGCGCAAAATCAAACGCATAGAAAAAATATTGTTTTAGGCCACTTGGAGTTTATAGGAATGTCTGTTTGGTTCTCAAGGGCTTAATGAATAAATATAAACATGACATGGCAGCGCGGCCTCCAGGCTGGATATTGACCCATATTAATCTTGATGTTAGAGGAGGCTAAAAAAAGTCTCCAAAGCTCCCAGCTGGAGAACTCCAGGTCTCCATAGCAACCAGTAGACTCTCTTTGCATACCAAACTGGAAACACACACAGTTTAATAAGGCTGTTTTCCCTCCTGGCAGTCCGGTAGACTCGGTTCGGTTGGACCAAAGTGGTAACGTTTGTTTTATTTCCAGCTGCTGTGGGGGACCAACCTGTTCCCCTCCTGGCCTGTGGGGGCGCTGCACTGAGCGCAACTTCCTTCTTCACCAAATGGAAACAAGATGGAGGCGTCAGATTTTAATGGTTGGAGGATTTCTCTTTAGTCTTTGGCTAAAATCTATGAGCTTTTGTCTTGCTAGCACTAGGCTAGCATGCTGGCTTTGTTGTATTTACCCAGAATGCCCTGCACTGTAGTCCACTTCCTGTTTTTGGAGCGGTTTCTGTTCTACTTGGCGTTCACATATTCAAACCGAGCCAGACTTCACTTCAACCGAACCCAGACCGAGGTTTGGAGGACCAGAGTTTGGTTCTTTGGTCGATTACATGGAAACCAGTGAAAATATCATTGAGACTTTGGATATAATTTACCATGTTAGAGACAGAAAAATAATGTACAGATTTGGTCAGTATTCCTTTGGTTTAATTAGTTAATATTTCAGCTTGTAGTGTGTGTGTTTGGTCTCCAGTCATCTGACGATGGTTGTGTTAACATTGTATTCACATTACAGCAGTTCTAATTTCCTTTATCTCTGAGTTATTCTGGTTTTGTTTCCGATAGAAGGAAGAAACAGTTTTTGCCATCTGTCTGTTAGACTGGCTTTGTAAAGTAAGAGGCAGCAAAATCAGCTGGCTTCAGGCGAGGCGGCGTTGGGACAAAAGGAGGACAGGAGAACAAAGGAGATGGATGCCGAGAGCCAAAAAGCCTCTTCTGTGAAAATACCCAGCATGTCAGCTGGTTATCAGCATCATCTCCTCTCTGCAGGACTCCTGGTCAATGGCTCCCATTCTCATCTGAAGCTCTGCACTTCTGTCGTCTTATCCAACCGCCTGCTCAAGGTCACAGAGTGAATCAAGACTCAGAGTGAACCCTGGACACGCTGCCCTCAACCCGGCTGCCATTTTAGCTCACTGATGAAAGATGGAGGCATGAGCCATCCTACTATAATAGGAGGGCACCGCTAACCACAAAGCCCTAACAATGAGCATTAGTTATGCCAATGCTAAAGAGCTACATGACATTAGCAGAAACAATAACAGCTAACATGTTTGATCCTCTATGTGACACTGATGTGACGGGTTTCACCACTAAGACGGTCAAACTCCATTTTCTCTGCACAGTTTGAACTCAGGAAGCGACTCTTTGGAACAGATATTTTACTTTTGCTAACTCTGTTGCTGATTTGGCCTCAGCAGATGTTTAGTCACAAACTAAAACTGCTAATTTGCTGAATTGCATCACTGGTGTAGAAAATAGAAGGTAGCCAAAAAAAAATCTAGATTTATGAACCTTATTTAATATATTTGTGAATAAACTCCCTGGATTGTTAAATAGTTTAAAAGTATATTGTTTATTTTTGTTTATTATGTATTTCTTTTTATAAAATGAAATATATAACATATATAGAAATAAAAATATATTTCGATTTGAAATAAAAAAGAGAAATGTGAGGAGAGGAAGTGGAACTGCTGGGTAAACAGTCTTCAAAATAAAAGCACAAATGTAAAAGTCTAAGTACTTGAAGAATTCTTTACAGACGACCAAAACTTCAACACAGATGATTAATTTCATTCAACTGAAAGTTTATGAAACAGCCAAGTAAATTAGCGCTTTAGAAATTATCCAGAAGAATTAATTTAGGGGAAACTAAGTGTGCTAAATGTTTCCAAAGTTAACTAAAGCGCTAAATAAACCAGTTCCGTTATTAGTGGGTTAGTGGATGTGTGCCTCCACTCAATATATGTACAGCTTATAGCTGCTTTAGCAAGAGAGAAAACTTTATTTAATTGGCCAAAATGTAAAAGTGTAAATGAAAATATAAATTTCCCGCCTCGCTTCTTATTTTCCCACGGTTGTCTGCTTGTCCCAGTTTCACATTGGCCTTAGTCCCAAAGACTGATGGATATAACCGTGTAATGTATTCCTTACATAGACTTAGACTTTCATATTGATTGTGCGACTTGTGGGACCGCTGCCTCTTCATTATGTGTCCTGAAAGAAAGAAGAGCCGCTGTCTGTTTCTGTGCTGGAGTTCCCTCCAGAGGAACGAACAATTACCATCCGTCTCTGTAGCTGCTGGCTGCAGTTAGCCGCCCTGTCCACTCGGATGATAAACC
Organism: Girardinus metallicus; assembly: GCA_903067095.1. Classification (NCBI taxonomy): domain Eukaryota; kingdom Metazoa; phylum Chordata; class Actinopteri; order Cyprinodontiformes; family Poeciliidae; genus Girardinus; species Girardinus metallicus. The sequence continues at coordinate 30,594 of CAEGAE010000260.1, forward strand.
TGGCCGGGTTCTCATCGTCTCCCAGCTGATGAAAACAGAAACTTGTTGTCTTGATATGAGGAAATGGTGAAAATGTCTCAGTTTCTGCAGATCAAATCTGGATTCTCTGTGTTTTCATATGGAGACGTGGAGCCGTCAGTCAGCGGCGGCCGCTGCCAGCCTGCCTTGTTCCTGTTAACAGAAATGGCTCCATCCTGAGTTCATCCTGGCTGTGCTGTCACCAGAAAGCTTAACCTTTCTCCTCCCGTTCAGCACAGCTGCTGCTCCTCCTCCTGGCTCCTTCCTTGCATTCAGATCAGTGCCTGGATGTGTGTTCATGTTGGTGTTCATGCAGGAGGAAGCGGAGGGTTGTGGCTCTGTGCTGAGTGACGGATGGGCAGTGGAAAGCGTCGATGAAGACGAGGTGTGACTCTGATTCTTCTGTTTTAATGGCAGTTTTATGTAAAACAGAATTTATTTTAGCTTTAAATCATGTTAAAATGTTTTCACCTCATCAAAGACACCTGGAGTGCTGCTTTGATTGTTTCATGCGTGTTTGAGAAGACCTTTCATTTCCATGGCAACCACTTAACTCAGCAAAATGCCTGGCCCCGCCTTTTAGGCACAGCTCCTCCCCCACTCAGCTCCTTCAGACTAGCCAGGAGCAATTAGCAAACGTCTGTTGGAACTGCTGAGCTCATTATAGGAGCTACTTCTCAGTGAAACGCTGGTAAAAATGTTGTTAAAGGGTTAATAGAGGAGCCATTTTGGAATGAAGTCCTGGAGGCGGAGCTTCTGAAAGATCAGGAGCTTTTTAAAGAGACAGCGGCATTAAATTGCAAACCCAAATTTCTTTTAAGTCATATTTGACATTTGCATCATTTTTAATCAACTGAAGGAAACATAGTTACTTTATTGTGTTAGAAAATGTCTGTATGTGGCTTGAAAACACATAATGTTGCCCCTTTGAGCTAAATGCATCATTTTTCTGGTCCTTATAAGGTGAAAACAGTTTAACCTCCAACACAGAAAAACTTCTCATTCCTTGGCTGGTGGCTCACAGATTCCTCAGACTGATTGTCTGAGAACCTGATGTGAGGTCTTATTCGCTCCTCCAGTTGATTTCCCAGCAGAATCACCTCGACCTTTCTGCCCGGTTGTTTTCTGCTTCCATTTGAGGAGAGCTTTTTCACCTTGGCTTCAGGCCGCCAGCCATTTCAGCGCTGTCACTTTGATCCCACTCACCAGCCAGCCGGCTGCGGCGTTTGTCCGGGGCGATCGTGTCTGTAAGGAAGGAAATGATGATGTGCTTCGACTCAACATCTTACTGGAATCCAACTGGAATATTAATCAGCTCTTCAGATGATTCTGTCTCTTCCTGGGTTGTATAACATCCCATTCCCACATAATTACAGCATGATTATTCTGCTGAAACGTTGCTGAGCTGCACTCTGCAGACGCACTATGGATTCAGTAAACAACATGCTTTCCTTACCCTAATTAATTCATCTCTTAAGAGACAGAGTGTAGTTCCTGGTGTTATTGCGTTTTGTAAATCCATCCCAGCAGGTTCAGCAGCGCTCTCCTCATTTAACGCTATTGATTAAAACGTGTTGTGTAATTAAAAGCTTGTCTGAGTTCCCAATAAAGTTACAGAAGCAAGAAAATATCCAGGAAGTCATCACAACAATTTACTCAACCTCTACACATTTCTTCTTTTTGCTCATTTCAAATCAGTCGATTTAATATCAGGCAAAGAAATAAATACAAAATGAAGATTTTAAATCATAAATTCGTGTATAAAAGAGGAAAAAAATCTACTGAAACTGTTAGTGGTGTCTGCTAAGGAGTTTTTCACTTTACTATGGAGGACATGTGACCTTTCCAGCAGACTGTTAAAATATCTAAATCCAAGTCCAGACTTTAACTAGGCCACTCCAAACCATCACTTGCTGGTGTCCTTTAGCTCTTTAGCTATTGAGAAACATAAACGTGCTTCAGGTTCAAGTAAAGAAAAACCTGATGGTCAAATATTCACAATTCATGGTTCCATCGGTTAGCAGCACATAAAGCCCAGACCGTCAATCCGCCTCCGACATGTTTGGCTGTTTATATCATCAACTGTCACTGAAAGACTGTGCTAGGTTTTTTTTTTCCAGATGAGATGAGACAAAAACCTTCTAAAAAGTTTCACTTTTGTGTCTTTGGAATATTTTCTTTTCTGTTCAGCAGCTTGTAACGTTCCCAGGGACGCACGGAGGAGGCGGTGTCATGGTTTGGGAAATTTAAAAAGACTGACTAAACGGAACCAGAACAGAATCCTGCAACATGACTAGAGGCCAAAAGCATCAGACCGAAAACTGGCTGAGATTTAAGGGATGGAAAGTTCTGGAAAAGCTGAATTTCCAGGGATATTTTTTGGTATAATTAAGATTCATTTTGGTGAATAAGTGAAATAAAATCACTTTCTATTCCCGGGATAAAAAATGAGACTAGACTAAAATGGAACTAGAAGTTTTCATCAACATCCAAGACTTACTGACTTAATTCAAGCTCCTATTTCTAAGTTAGTTTTGTCTTCTTGCAAGTGAGCTAAGATATTTGCACAAGAAACTAAACTAAACTAACAGACTTGTAGGGATTTTGTGTTTTGCAGTGCACACACACAGCATTTTTACAGTAATCAATGAACCTAACAGAAAAGTTTTTGGACTGTTGGAGGAAGCTGGAGTACCCAGAGAGAATCCACTCATTCACTTTGAGAACTGGGTTCTCCAGGCAGAAAGACCACAGGCTGGGATTCGAACCCAGAACCTTTTCACCGCTGCCCAGTTTTCCAGGCTTTAATGGAAACTGTAGGAGTGTATTATAAACTCAGATTCTGTCCTGTTTACAGCATCAGACACCTCTTTGTGTTTCAGACTCTGTTTTCCGTGTGCTGGCCGCGTTCCCGTCCCGCCATCCATCACCTCAGGCTAACAGCTAGCGCTCACACCGTCACAGCAGCAGCAGTAAAGGAGAATGAGTTAGGACGCAATCGGCCTGAAAGACGACGGTAATGAGCCTGGTATAGATGTAAATGAATTTGTTACAAGCTGCATAACTAATTTATTCCTCCAGCTGTGTCTCAGTCAGTCTAGCCCTGATCCACCCAGATCTCCGTCTGAAGCTGGAGGTTCTGGTTCCTCTGAGATCTCTTATTTTCTCTTTTAACCCCGCAGGGAAACGGATGAAAAATTCTAGTGCGTTTTCCGTTCAGATACATGATTGAGTCGAGGCTGCTTATGTAACTGATTCATATTTAATATGTGGAACATGAAGGCGTGTGGCTGTGAGGCGGCCGTGGATGCGTGCTCTTGGCTGGTGCTTGTTTCTCCTCCTTGTCAGCCTGTTTCTAATATGCACTTCTTGTGTTTGTTGCAGTGGTGCATGAAACGTGTCGTCGCATGAATTTGGCCAGGAATTTACGATGTGGCTCTCTGAGTGATGCGAGTCTGGGCCTGTAAAGTAAATGTACCATAGCAGTTGTTGCACTTGTGGGATGTTCTTCAACCAGTTTTTAAAATATATACACAGGGCAGGAAAATAAAAAGTTGAAGCAGAGAAGCAGTGGACCGTCTGTTTTCCTTCTGCTCTAAACTTCACACTTAAACCAATAAACTAAAATCATTTTGATGGGACATTAAGGATGTAAAGCTGACTGGTGGAGCTCTGGCTGCAGCAACGCTCTGTTTACGGGAGTAAACATGGCCGCCGTTGCCTCTGGATGGATTTTAAAGGTGTCGAGAGCAACAGCATGTCCACCAGATGAACGAATGTAAGGAAAAAGTCTTGTTATTTTGACATGTCTCACATTAACAATGCAAAAGTCTGATAAAATGCTGCATGGCCGTTCAGACTGCAGACGCTTTGAAGACAATCAGAGATGATTTAGTTCCATGGAAGTGGCACAGATTGGGTTTGTTTGGGGTGAAATGGTCAGAACTGGGCCGCTCAGACTGCGCGTTGCGTTCAGCTGCTGTGTGAACTCGACCAGAGCCCCTCCAGTAAACATTAAACCGAACTTCTTACATGTTTTGGTCAGCGTTGGTTTTCTCATTTCCTCTAATGGATAAAGGTCGAGTTTGTGAAGTGCAGCTCCTCCAAAGTCACCATCGGTCTCCTGCTTATTTTGTTCTCACAAAATAAAAATGTCTATCAGCAGCTTTTAGGAAAACACATTTAGACACAAATAAGAAACTTTCTTTCCAGACTCCATTAAATTCAGTAAAAACAGATAATTGGGGTTTTGTGCCGACTGATGGAGGAGCTTCTGCTGCAGAGTCGTATTCACCCAGCGTCTGTCGGTAGGAGTGGGAATGTTTTAATAAGACTAAGGGTGTTTTCCATCATGATTAGATTTCTGGTACAAAGATTCATCTGGTGGCTCTAGATTTTTGGCCAAAGCTTTAAGCTGATTGTTTGAGTCACAAATGAAACTCTGGCATTAAGCTGACAGTCGTCCTGCTGATTGTATTCTTAGCGTTCCAGGATAACCTGAACTTAAGCAGCAGTTTCCTTCAGTCAGAGGAAGAACTGTTTAACTGTAAGTCATATGACATAAGAGTTGAGAGTTTACTGTTAATGAGACGGATTTTAATTGCTGCGTATTCCCCTGAGAGCCTCATAATAAAACATCATAAATCAAAGCAGAAACTAATGTTAGTGACTCTGCTGGTGGAGCTTCTCATTTAAAGAGCCAGGCAGGAGTTTGGGTCCACATTTCACCTCCAGCAGGAACGTCACCTTCATTTTGGCCTCTTAAAACTGAACAGTTTTACTTCACTGTACTGGAAAAACAAATACTGGGAGCACAAACTTAAAATGCATGTGCCTTCTCTCTCATCCAATTAAATGTACACACATAAACGTATCAATATTTGGATAAATATTCCATAAACAAGTTGTGACATCCATAATCTGACAGCGATATTTCGCCTCTCTTCTTATAAGAAACGGTCCAGTTCAGTTTAATTGGTCGGTTTCTTGGCACAGACTGCACTTTTAAACATATTTCTGATTTTTTTGTAACTGTTGAAAAGCTTCACCTTATTACACTTTATCCAATGAATCATGGTGACGAACTTATTAGAACATGGAATGTAAGTGTTGTTGGAAATATTGACGAGTGAGTGAGGATATGAGGGGTTTTATAGGTGAATTTATAGCCGGCTAGCAATAAGGTGCAGCAGTGGCCACAAAGGTCAGGACTATAACAATGACCCTGACATCAGCCATATTGAAAATGCATGGAGTATGATTAAAAATGGAGGCTTTTATGCACCAAAATAAACAACCAGATTAGGTGAACTCTGGTTCTGATAGGTTTAAGCCTGAAGCCTTTAAAGGGCAACAAAAATGTTTTATTTGCAGCTAGCAGCTAAATCACATTAAACTCTGTATTTATATTTGAGCCTGTATATAGAGACAGAAAACTGCCAAAATTCTAACTGATGCACCAAATTCCTATTTTGAAAAACTATTAATTATGTCACAGTCATGTCAGAGTGCATGTAAACCTCTGACCAGTATGATAACATTCATCATGGTCAAGGTAAAAGTCATTTCATAGTTTACGCTGTACAGAAAATGAAGCCTGACCCAGTTTCCCTCCGACACTGAACATGATGATGCAGGTGTGGAAAACGGATGGATGCCTCCATAATTCCCAAGATATTAACTCTGGCTGCTGAGCCATTGATTTCCGTGTTTTCTTGCTGTCACTTTCCCGTCCGGGGACGATGATTCAATCAGTTTGTTGTTGCACCGGGGGGCCTAATCTTGTAGACCAGATAAATGGCAAGTGGTCTCTGAAAGGCTGTCTGTGTTGATTAAAGGATCACCCTCTGAAAAGGTCGCCAACCCTGTCGGCTTCCACACACCAGAACAACGCGGCCACCATTAGTTTTCACTGAGCGCGCTGAAGGATAAACATGGAGGTCGTGAGATTTTCTCACAAGCGCAGATGGTAGGCAGACTGCGGCCATTTGTCAGAGCTTCTTCATCCCAGATAACCAGAAATGAGGCAGATAGCAACAAATGAAACAAATTGGACTCTGAGATAAGGATGTGAGGGACGCCACGGAGAAGCTGCGGTAATAAATCAAAGAGTTGACCAAAGTTACAACTTTAAAACACACTAATGCACTAATGTACTGACTTTAAAAATGTTGCATTTATATTTTGCTAACAGTAAAGTAGAGGTTCATGCTAGCAATCAGACGCTGAGTATTTGTCCTGCACATTGGTACAGAAAGAAGTCAAGCATTGATATGTTTCTGTAATTAGTGAATATGTCAGCAACAAAAAGTTCAACTTTATTTTATGATCTACAATATTTGGTAGTAATTTGTAAAGATCAAAAGCACAAATTTGGTACAAAAAAGTCCGACAATAACAGGAACAAATGAACATTTGAGTTATTTTATGTTGCACTTTGTCGCCTTCACTGCCTATAAAAATATTTTTACTGCTTTTACAAATAAATCATAATCAACAAAGTGGGTTTTTTGACAAAACAATAATGAACAATATTTTCAAATCAAAATGTAACAGGGATGTGAATATTTGAACTGTATAAAAATAAAATGAATGGAAATTGAATGAAACGTGCATGAAATGTGACTCCAGCACAGATAGAAGCGACATATTAAATAAATGATAACTGTTAATAATTATTAAAATATTACTATTTATCTTTACATCGCTTTGAACTTCCTACACAGAAAACTACAAAGCAGGACTATGAGAGCTTTAGACCGCCCCCTGCTGGCCGATAATAGACATGCATATCAATGGAAATATTTATTTTTATCTAAAAAAGTTTATTTTTTGTAATCCTTTACCCCGAGGTCTGTTTTCATTCCATCCGTTTTCTACCAGGATGTATTAGTTTCATTTATGAATAAACCAACCCTGCATATTATTAGAATCAGGGTCATCAACTGCTGAGAAGCATAAATTAATACATTAATACACATGTTTAATGTTTAAAGAGAAAAACATTATTCATTGTTTTACCTCTAAAACTATAAAAACTGTAACACTTTAAAATTTACATAAAGTATTTTGTTCCCATTAACAACATCCTGTCTGCAGCTAAATGCATGACAGCGTGTTTTAATTTCAGTCATACCGTCTGCAACTAATGATTATGATTAATTCAAGTGTACATGATAATGCACTATGCTAGTAATCACACACACACACACACACACACACACTAGTGATACGTTGACTCTCATGGTCTCCTCTGAATTTCTCAGTCGAGCCTCAAACCGACTCGTCGCTTCAGCAGAAGGAGAGAGTTGGGATAATTCCAAGGTCATTCATGTGTTGGCTCATAATAGCTGGTGTTGATATTTATTGTGTCTGTTAAAGGCCGTCTGTAACGCTGCAGCCTCTGAATGGTTCACGTCTTTATTTTGATTTACAACCTGAGAGGCGTTAAGAGGAACTAACTTGGGGGTCGCCTCAGTAAATGATGTTTTGACGTGTGAATGAATCTCCTCTGTGGGCTAAATGATCTATTATATATCATATTTCTTCATTTTGACCCGTATTTAAGGAGAGGTTATCCGTCATTCCCCCGTTAGTTCACAGTTCACTGCTTGGTTGCATGTCTGGTCAGAGGAAGTGGGCTCTCCATGTTGTATGCACGCTGTAAGAAGGTGGCCTCTGATTGGTTACTATTTGCTGATGGTTTTTGATATAGAAAAAAGGCTCACTGCTCTGGGTACCACTGTGTCAGGGGGCGTCATTCTATTAATTATTTGCAGAAAGGAACTGAGAGTAATTTATGTCAGCAGGTGGTGCCGCCTGCCACAAGAAATTGTTTGCTAAACCAAAATAGTTTTTTTATACTATAAAATGTTCACTATGTACACATAGTTATTAACTCCTTTATATCTTCAGCACTCAGATACAACAGTAGAAGAAGAATACCAAAGCATTGCAGAAGAGGAGCTGTGACAGCTGGACTGAAGTGGTTTTGCTGTTTTATTCTTTTATTCTGTAACCTGAACGCTGCTGAATAGTTGAGGTTGAAAAAGCGTCGCTGCTGTTGGCCAGACGCTTTACCTGTTGTTTCATAGAAAACACTTTGACGTATATTTGACACAAGTCGGACGTTGATGATGTTTATTCAGATTATGTATGCCCACCTAAATGTCCTTTTAGTGTGAAACTAAAAATGGGGGAACATGGAGGTTCGCCCAGGGCACCACTCCTGCTAGAACCGCCTCTGTGTTTTGTTACTTCTGCTGTTTGAGGATGAAATCATTATTATTGAAGGTGAATGATCCAGTTAACCACTGACATGATGGACTGTAGAGATGGAAACCTCCAGTCAGTCTCTGGGTTTCTGTGTGCTAAGCTAGCTGAGCTCCGGTTAATCACTTTCACTCCTCCATCAGCCTCCCGCCGCTGCCGAACCTCCTGCCCTGACTTTAACGTCACCGAGGACAGAGTCATAAATGGGATTCTGTTCTGAGCAGAGCGCTACCTGTTTAAATCACCACCATGAATATCAATGAGCTTCGTCAACTTCCTGCCAAGAGGCGGCGACCGCAGAGGCCTGAATGCAGATCAGAAGTTAAGTCACATTTTTATCTCTGCTGTTTCACCTCTGTCCTCCATTAAAGGCTCCATTAACTATAGTGGACACATGTTGAAGTAAACGTGTTTTAGTATTCTGGCCTGTTACCAGGCTCTTAATCGCTGCTGTTACATGACCCAACTGTGACTGTTCTCTCGTCTGATGCCACATCCTGCTTTACCTTCTGCGTCAGCTAGAGGTCAGCAGCTAATACACTTTGGTTGTGAATGACCTCATGTCTCATGCTGCAAGTGGCAAAAGCAGATAAAACATCAAAAACCCTTTTTATGGTTTATTGCAGTTCAGTTTAATGGCAGAGATGATTAATTCTCATACTTGTTCCACAATGTCATGGAGGAAATTCCAGCCTTGCTTTTAAAATCAGAGTTTTAAAATCAAAGAAGGGCACATTTAAACCTTAATAAAAATAAAAATATTTACTTTAAAAGCTGAATTTCTTTTTGTACTCCTCAGACAAAATAGTTCATATGTGTAGAAGGTGGAGCAGCTGGTGCCTGGCGTTCAGGGTTCAAATCCCAGCCTGGATGTTTCATGCAACAACATTTCCCAGTCTGCAGGTTTAGGGTTAGCATGCAACAAAACTGGTCAGACAGAACCAATCAGAGGTCATGGAGGGGTCAGCCAGGGGAGCAAAAACTGGCTCTTCATCTGATCCAACAGACAATGTCAGTTAATTTAAAAACTAGAGTTTAATCCAACTCCAGTCCACTTGTCTAAAAAGTCCATTTCGCTTGGGGAGGTGTGAATGAATCAAACTCTGGTCCGCCTACAAACCTCGGCCTGGGTTCAGTTGAAGTGAACTCTGGTTCGGTTTGAATGCATATGTGAATGTCAGGTGAACTGGAGATTGTTCTAAAAGCAGAAAGTGGACTACAGCGCAGGGCATTCTGGGTAAAAACAACCAAAGCTAACATATTAGCCTGGCGCTAGCAGGAGAAATGGCTCATGGTTTTTAGCCAAAGACTAAAGAGAAATCTTCCAACCGCTAAAATCTGATGCCTCCATTTTAGTTTCCATTTATTGAAGAAGGAAATTGCGCTCAGTGTCTGTCTCAAAGGTTTTTGTGTCGTTTCCTTCATTAGTTCTTGGTGCAGCGCCCCCACAGGCCAGGAGGGGAACATGTTGCTGAAAGAACTTGGTTGCTTTGACTCAGAGCAGAGAGAAAGAGAACTACAGCAAATTGGAACAAATGTTGGCACTTTAACCCAATAACCGAGTCTACTGGACATTCTTAGAGGTCCCAGGTACCACAGCACCCTCAGAGTCTGGAGTCTGAGCCTGTTACTGGGCCGGTGGTCATAATGTTATGCCTGATGGGCGCAGAAGTGTATGTGCTGCGATGTATCCATAAGCGGCCAGCAGAGGGCAGTGTCTCCTCATTCAGCGCTTTGACTGTCCCGTCCAGCTGGCAGAGATCTGCTGCTCTAACTGAGCCTAATGTCGGACAAATCAATAGAATCCCAGCGTCTGTCCGCCGGATAGCTCACGGGGCAGAAAGCCTCTGGTGTTTGTGACCTGCTGCTAATGTCCCTCTGTTAGAAACCAGAACTCCACTTTAATAACTCTTTATCTCTGATAACATTATTTTACATGCAGTGTTAGAGATATGGGACCGGCATAAAAATAGGTCCTTATTTGTGCTTTTCTTAAATACTTTATGACACTGATCATGTCCTGAAAAGCAAATCCAAATGAAGCAAAAGATAAAAGAAAAGTTCTTCATGCAGGTTTATTGCACAGTGAGTGGAGCACTTCAAACATTTATGTCTGTTCATTCTGGCTTCCAACTTTTTCAAAGTTTCAATATTAAATCAGAAGGAAAAGCATTTCTGATATAGAAATGTTGTGTTATTGGAAACAACTGCTGACTTGGCAGTTCTATGACCCAGAGGATAAACTACAAAATGTTATCATCAAAGAAGCTCTTCATAAGGTGCTGTGTCCAAGCATATTGATGGAAAGTTGTGTGGAAGGAAAAGACGCACAAACAAGGATATTTGCAACTTTGAGAAGACTTTGAAAATTTTACTCAGAACATGATAATTTTGTACTTTTGGAATTGAATACTGAAATATACAAATTTTGTACTGATGGTCTAACAATTCAGATTGTAGCGACACATCAAAGGAGAAGCAACATCTAAAATCGACTTTTTTGAGTTTTGCGCATCATGTTATGAAGTTATTTGTGGAGCGTTGCTTTGATTCTTTCATTCATGTATCAGGAATCCTTTAATCTCCATGGCAACCATTCAGTTGCTCAAAATGCCTGGGTGGACCTAGCCCCGCCTTCAGGACGCAGTTTCCAAGCTTCCTGAGCTCCGCCTCACAGCGCTGCCCTCCCTGGTGACTTCACCCCCCTCAGCTCCTTCAGACTAGCCAGCAGCAATTAGCAAAAACTGCTGCGCTCATCATAGGAGCTGCTGCTCAGTGTAACGCTGGTAAAATTGTTGTTAAGTGTTTAATAGAGGAGCCATGTTGTGATGAAGGCGGAGCTTCAGAAAAAACTTTTTAAAGAGACAGCGGTCCAATTTCCAGGTGTTAAATTACAAACTCAAATTTCTTTTAAGTCATATTTGATATATACAGCATTTTTATAACAACTAAAGGGAACATAGTTATTTGATTGTGCTATAAAATGGGAACCAGATAATACTGTCTCTTTAATAAAACACACCGATGTTCTCTATGTTATAGTTTCTAAAAGTTGCGAATAAATTCATCCAATAAGATCGTAGCTGGACGGACCAGAGATGTGCAGGAACGACTGAATGTGTTTTCAGTGTGTGTGTGTGTGTGTGTGTGTTAGCTGGACTGATTGAAGTGCACTGGGGTGTTTCAGTCCTGGAATATGACCGTCTCCTGGTGTGGAGGGTTTTTCTGCTTAGACTCATCTCTAGCTGGCCTTCATCTTCTTCCCAGGGAGTCATCCTCTCCCCTCCTCAGGGCACCAATCAGACTCAGTGAGAGCAAAACGCAAAGCACTGCACATAGATACCAGCATCGATTTCACACCAGATCAAATCTGCTGTTTTACTTTTTTAACTTGCTTTCTTTGTAAATCAGGTTTCCATGCAGAAAAGTTCAGATGAATCAGAATCTGGAGGGTTTTCTGTTTGAGTCGGTTGTTTTCCCACACAGACAGGAGTCGGGTTCGAATGTTGATGGCTGTTTGTCTGCTCTGCTCTCCATCGATCCGCCCCGCAGTCTTTGTTCAGACAGCAGTGACAGATAACTTGGAGCTGCAGGCTCAGCGTGACTCAACATGGCGCCTGCTACAACTTTCCTGGCCATTAAAAACCAGCTTACTGTGATCTCCCTGTTTCAGAGCACTCATCCGTTTCTCCCTGTGTTTTTTCACAGTAAAGTTTAAATCCACTCTCGTTCTTTAACGACTCGGTTCGGTCGGGTTTGTGCTGGGGTTCTGGGAGGAGCCATGTTGGAAATCCTAAAAGTGCTGCACAGTAAGCCAGGAAGCAGCGTGATCTCTGAACCACAGGCGCAAATCTTCCAACTTACTGTCAGACTTTCTGCTTCGCTAACGTCTCCGCACTTAATCCAGGCAGATGCCTGGATTAAAACAGCAAAGGTTGTTTGAGTTTTAACAACAGAGCCATTTAAGACCAGACTCAGGAAGAACTTTAACACAGTAATCACAGTCAGAGCACTGGAAACTAACAAATGTTAAACTAACAGGATTTTGTGATATGAAAAATGAAACCATGATGAATCCTTTCAGATCTTTTCCACCTTTGATACAATATCGATCTATGGAAGATGATTGAAAAAAGACACAAAAAAAACAGATTTTTCAAAAGTAAATTTTTTTGAAGTGGCCCTAAACTTCTTCCATAACAAACATGTTAGGAAAAACATAAATGATGGAAAGCTGCAAAAACCGGGTTGAATGAATGTGGACACCCCTGGGCTAAAACTTGACTTTTTATTCATGTCTAATTTTCTGATTTTTAGGTTTCAGCATCAGGACTTAACGGTAATTTTCTCACTCTGCCTTACAAAAGGTTCCCCAAATCTATCAGATTGTAAGATCTCTTGTCCGTAGCTCCTCTGGATGAAAACCAAAACGTTTTGATCCAAAAGGTCACAGCTGTTCTGGGCCGGTTCTGACTGTATGGGGATTTTCTTTTTCCAAGTTCTGAAATTTTCCTTGTGTGACATCATAAAACATCTGAAGAAATCATCCAAAATATCAAGGAGACGAAAAGTTTGTTCGTCTTTGGGTTGATTGTTCAGAAACCTGAAGGTTTTTTATTAATCTGTTTAAACTATTTTACACAGAGGAAGAAGCCGTTACTCCAACAGCAACATAAAAGTCAGAATGCAAATGTACTTAGAGACAAAGACTGCAACTCAAAACAGGATAAATCTGAACAGCAACATAAGATAATAAATCAAAAGAAGAAACAAAACACAAAGGAATTAAACTAACAGCACCAATGAACTGAACATAGAATAACGATAATAAACGACACATGGTCAAAGCTCAAATACAGTAAAAAACAGAAACACATGTGGATTATGACAGCAGGAGGGACTGGTGCACTTCCCAAACTAGATGGATTCATGAGAAAAAAAGAACTGAAGCAACATCTGAAGACGTCGTGCAGGAAGTTTGGCTCCAAAGCACAACGGAAAGTCAGCTACACAGCGACTGGAGGACCATGAAGTCATTCATTCATTTGTTCTGAAACAGAGGACAACACAAAGAAGTAAACTATACTACATTCAAGTAGATTTTTGAATCTTTGAATCCAGTAAACATTAACCCATAAGAAACTGTCATAAAGTAATCTGTTTTCCTCAGGTAGGACGCTGCAGATCTCACCTCTGACCCTCTGACCCGACGAGCCGCTCTGAGGCGACAGGTTTCACCATCACATGACACAAACATTATTCATGTATTGTAACATTTCCAATCTGTCCCAGCCAAACTCAACCAGACACTCTGACACTTCCTCCCCTCCAGTTTTACATTTATATCAGGATTTGTCATGGCTTTCAAACCCGCTCCCTGATTTTTGATCACAGGATTTATTTCTCTGCAAGAATAAATGTGAAAAGGTCCAGATGGATATGTGTATGCTGTGTGACAGCAAATCTATGCAGGACACATCTACTGCAGAAATCCTGCCTGACGTCTGACTGAGGCCGACTCGGAGTCAGAGACGCTGCTGAGTGAAAGGTGCTGAGAAGGTTAGACTTCTGATTTGGGGGTTTTCACGTTTCTCCAAGTATATAATAGATCCTCTTGTTAAAGGTTCAGTCTTTAGTGTCTTGGTCACTGCTGGGAGTTTCCCTGTATCTGTGGAGACCAAAGTTAGCCTATTTTAGATTATGTAATATATAAGATCCAATAATAAGAAGAAACATCCACTTACATGTCATTATTCCACATAATTTGTTCCAGTATTGAAAATATTTACAGCTCTACTCAGATTCATAGTGAAAAATATAATCTGAGGTTCTCTGGAACCTCATTATCCCAGCCTTTGACTCGGTGCTGATGTGTTTTATTAACGGTTTTCATTCATGTCCAGCTTAGCGGTGATTGGCTCCAACAGGGAGGAAATGTTCTGCTCCATATTTCCTCTTCAGTTTTCTTTGTATTTTCAAAATCTATAGAGACTGTTGTTAAAATGCTCATATTTCATGTCTAATTTATTTATTTTATTACACATTGTTTCTGTTTATTTTGGTCCTGACTTCCTGCTTACAGACATTATTCATAATCATTCTTATTTATACGATTCTGTGACTGATTCATGATCCCTAAACATTTTTGATCTGATTTCTCCTTTCTGTTTCAAACTGCTTTTGGTTCCTTTATTCTGTCTTCATTTGAATTCTGCAGTTTTATATAAAACATGTTAAACAATCAAACTTTTGTCCAGATTTTCTTCCAGTTAAAAAATCTTTACACAGTTTGGGGAATTTTGGGGGTGGAAACTTGCTGTTCATCTGATTTAGCAGCTATTATATTCAAACACGTGTATTGAGATAAAAAAAAAAAGAGTAAACCGGAGTCCAGAAGCCATTGCATCGTTTCTGTGCTGCTCCTGCTGCAGGTTGACTCTCCTCCGCAGCTTCCTGTTGTCGTGTATGAGCAGATCAAGTCTTGTTGACTTAGAGACGTTTGTGTGGCGGACGGATTAATTGCTGGTGCAGCTTTTCTTTTCCATTAAACCATGGAAATGGTGTCAGCTCGTTTAAAAAGAGATGCAGAGACGATCAGCAGCGTTGAATCAGCAGGATTCAGGTGAAACAGCAGCTTAGACCAGGCCTGTGGTGTTTTATTGATTTAATTCATTAACTGGTTTATATCTCTAGACACTGTTTCCAATGAAAATATCAGTCCGGCTGTTTTCAGTCTCCTTTGCCTGATCGGGATTATTCCAGCATGTTGGTTGTCACACAGCAGTCCTGATGGAGTGGCAAATTGTTCTGACGCTCCTTTATGCATCTGACTTAAAAGATACAAATCACACAGAGATGGAATGAAAATGAATTTGTTTAAGGCAATATGTGCTTTATACATCTCTGTCCTTCTAGCTTCAAGCTCTTTCACTTTTTTTCTCTCCATCTTTCAGATTGATTTGCAACGAGACGTAAAAATTCGTCCCGCTGCTCCAGAAGAACTCTGAACTCTGAAGGTTTGGCTTTTCATCCAGCTGTCTTCTTTCAGGCCCAGATGTGATCACACACGGTCTTAGTTTCCAATAAAGCTTCCAGTTTGTTTTTCATCTCAAATAAAAATAAAAATGAATATTATTCATCCATTAACACTAACATGCCCTGATAAAATCACTTCAAACAAGTTTGTTTGATTTTTAATGAAATGCAGATTGAAAAATCTTTCCATCGTTTGTACAGAGATTATTACGTTCTGATGCACATAAACAGAAATAAGAATGGAGTTTACATTAAATGAAGAATCAAAGGTCACAATAAATATGAATACATTCAGAAGACATGTTAAACTGTTTTTATCAGTTCTGTACAACATTTAGCTGGATGTGAAGAAGCAGCAGCAGAAAGATCAGGTTTCAGCAGATCTTTGATTCTTTCATGATTTTCTTCTTCTCTCTCTAAGGTCATGTTCAGGATGTCAGGCACTTTCTGGAAACACTGGCTTCTTGTTGGGTTGTCTTCATGTTTCTTTAAAGGAATGAATACATGGGCATCTTAATAAGTTAGAGTATCATTGAACAGTTATTTCAGTCATTCAATTCAAACTGAAAAATGCTGTAAATTCTCCCAAAGTGATCAATTTCAATTCAATGAAAAGTTAAGTGGAAGGAAGCAGAAAAAGATGCACAAGTAAGTCCACCTCTGCATTCAGAGACAATATTAGTTGCTGCTGCAAACAGATCGCTGCTGTCTGACGGGAACGTTCTTCTTCTGTGTGTGTGGGAAACATACGCCGTTCACCTGGGAGTCTGATTGTGGTCACATTTATGAACAACCAGGTAGGAAAATAACAGATGGTGACAGCTGAGGTCCGTGTCTCTCCTAAACTCTTAGCTAACCTTTGCATCACTTTCCTCTCAAGGCTGAGGTTATCCATGCTGCTTCTTCAAGATTTTTCTTCCACTTAACTTTCTCTTAGTATGTTTGGATATAAAGCAATCTATTTGGATTCACCTGCATGTCCATTTGGAGTTACTTCATCATGTTTGGTTCCTTGTTAACATCTTTAGTGCAGAGAGCTGCAGCCAGGAGCCAGCTGTTTTGCAGCAGAGAGACTCAGGAAAAAGCAGCAGCAGTTTATCTTCTCTGTTGAACTCTTTACTTTTAATAGCAGCTCAAAGCAGGCTCTCATGGAAAGTTCTGGATCAAATCAAATTAAACTGGAGGCTTGGCTCATTTTTTAGTGGCTGAAAAACTTAAAAAAGTTTTGAGCAGAATGTGTGGTTTGGTTTAGGAAGGCACTTTAGTCAAAGTCGCAACACAAACCCACATAAAGGCTCAGAAACTCAGAACCAAGCAAAGGAAAACCCGAGTGTAAAAGTTCAGCTGCAGTCAGACGCCTCTGTTTGTGGTTTCATGGTTTCATTTCTCTCTTTGTGCTTATTAATGGAAGCAGAACCTCACAGAAAATCAAACTACAAATTGAACGTTTCAGACATTAACATGATCATCCGATCGTCAGCAGAAAGCAAAGAAAACAACGTTCTCTGGTAGGAAACCAGCCAAAGAGCCGTTTTAATGTTCAAACTGCTGCATATTTAACATTTGAAGTTACAAGAGCAGTAAATGGGAATAAATTAAAAATAAAACATTTAATCTCCCTTTAAATGTTTTACTAATCTCAACCAAGTCCCAGTTCCTAAACGTGACCTGGAGTCTGAAGGGATTATAAACTCTGAACCAAACAGATTTATTTACAGACAGGCAAAATCTCAAAGTGTCACTTTTTGTGTGTTTAATATTTTAGATGGATCTTTAAGGAGATCAGAAATACATAATTATTTTTAAGGCCCTGAATAAAATAGCTTTATCTATGAATTGCTTGCAATCTGCAGCTCCACCGCTAGGTGTCACCAGAGGTTGATTTTGAAACTTTTGGGGTTTTTTTGGTTAAACCTAAAAACTGATAATCTCCAAACTCAACATAAAAGTTTTGTATGTTCAGTTTGAAAGTTGATTGAAATTAAGATTTAAATGATACTTTAAATAAAATTATTCTTGTAAATTTTAATATCCAGATAATTTTACACTGTTTGCTTAGCCATTACCTGGAGTTTTAAGGCAAACAGTCATTACAAGTCAGTGATGTACGAACTGGGAAATGACTAATATTTTCAGATGATATCTTTTACATGCATGTGAGAACAGTTAGCAGTGAGTTTAATATGATCATAAAAACTCATCTGTCACGTCTAAAACATTTCTGACCTGCATTTGACCCATGAAGTGAAACAGCCGCAGCTAAAAGTCCTCCTGAGAAGTTTTTTCATGAATATGGATGGATTTTATTAGAATATTGATAACCATTACAGGTCAAAGAGATGCATAAAAACCTTGAATAATATATGATGATCATGCTGTTTCCTACAAATGTCTCTAGCTCAGCCTCGTCTTTCTTCAGCTGTTGTCAAACACAAAGCCTGTTGAATTCATCATGGATGAATTTCAGCTCCAGCTCGCTTCAAAATGCGTTTTCTCAATAAACAGTTCAATAAATGACTCAAATCCGTGTAAATTAAACAAATTGTTAATAAAGATTTTATAGAAGTTGATGTGAAATGTTTCATTTGTCCTATAAAAGCACTTATAGAAGGATGAAAACAATGCGTAAATTCTGAGAGCGCATTCCCTTCGCAGCTGAAATTGATTGATCAAAACTGGACTTTTCGGTCTTTTCGGTCCAGGAGTTGGAAACAGCCGCAGACTTTGAGCGTCTCTTGTTCATTTCATGCACTTTTTAACAGGAGTCAGAAACAATCCGATCATCCGGAAGGTTTATGGCGCAGCCTGATGTGCATGAAGCCGCCGTCCGGCCTCGAACGCGGCTCCAGTCTGACTCCGCCCATCTTTAGTCCACACCAGCCGCTGGAGGCAGCGTGGCGCAGCGTGGCGCGGCGCGGCGCGGCGCGGCGCGGCGCGGCAGCGCGGCGCGGCGCGTCCTGC